>CM017801.1:21002320-21122827 GCA_008086715.1 Sitobion miscanthi | reverse complement strand
AACATTAGAACCTTACATTAATTCTCATATTTTTTATTATATTTTTTATTTGATTGTACTTATTTTTATCAAACATTATTAATTCTGTTGACTACGTTATTTTTTATGTTCGTGATTTCACTTAACTTGAAATTTTTATATTGGAAAAAAAATGTATTGAGTTTTGAAAATAAAAACATATTTTTAAATGAAAAAAAATGAAATGAAAAAAGTGGCTTTTCTGGTTTTTTCCCTGTCCTCTTCAGATATTATGAACTGTTTATTCAATTATGATTATGACTAGACAGTTAGCCGTGAAATTTAGTAACTGTGTGTTGCACTGTGTATTGAAAATAGAAGCAGAATGCTTAAAAACAATAATGTTTTCAAAAAAAATAATACATTTACCGATAAAAGGACCATAATAATAAAAAAAAATATAAAAAAACTTTTATGATGTCGGTCCATCTACGATGATGGGTGCCTTTATTTAGAATGTTATTTTTTTTTTAAACTCAGATTGAGTATCAATAAATATAGTTAATAATGTTAATATAATATTATTATGTATAATTATTAATTTATAATATTTATTATTTTAAAATAACCCCATTAATCTTATTTTAATCAAGTATTCAATGATGTAGTATAGGTAAAAATATTTTCAATACCTACTCATTTTATTATATATTCTTGAATAGTGATTTAGAATAACTATTGTAGCGATCTTCTCATGTAGGTAAAGATTCAGCTTAATTTTTCGCGGCCACAAGAACAGATTTTCTATAGGAGCTCCGTGATCCATGATGTTGTTCGAATCGAGTCAAATAACGATATATGGTACAATATTATTATTGATATTCATAATTCATACTGACATGACGCAACAATCATGTCGAAAGTACCTACGGATTACATATTATATATATATGCACATCATCGTATTTTTCAAAACATGGTGACATCGCCCCCTAGCGTAAGTAAACGTTCCGAGATAATTCATATTATATTATATAGAACACTTCATATTATTATTAATATCATTGTACTATAATGTTACTTTGGTTTATGTACATTGTAGTATTGTACCTATATCCTTGATGGATGTTCGCAAATAATTGTATATTGTTTAATGTTTACATTATAGTTATTAACACATACAATAGGGCACAATAGTCGATAAATCATTTTTATGGTAATCACGATACAACCATAATAATATTATAATATATTGTATGATATTGTACGTATTAATGTATTATTGTACTGAACATACTTTGGCCATGTGATCAAGATGGCATTGATTTTCATGATGTTCAACGGTTGAACGTCGGTTAACTCTGACCTTGTTCGATCGAAATCGTTAGGTAATATTTTGGAGAAAAATTTCAGACCAATGTAAATTACGCTCAACCTGCAAGGGAACAAATTGTAAATTGTGCACAATATATTTTGAGATATCTATTTCCGTGTTGTAAATAGAGTACCTGGAGATTTTCGTAAGTAATATTATTTTTATGATACGACATAATTTTTCAGTGTTATTTTTGGATATCACACTTTCGTGATCATGTTTTATGTTTTTCAGTAACATCAACTTTTTTTCAAACTGGACATTTTTCTACAAGTTGTACGCTACTTTCTATTTTGTTTCACATGAAGTCGATTCGAGATTAATTCTTGTAAATTATAATTTAATTCTGTTTTTCTTTATCCACTATATTATAGGGTATCTGTGGTGTCACATGAACATTGCCTCATAAAATCATTGATTATAAACGTTTAAAGCGATAAACACAACAGCATACAAAACTGATATAGTGATATCCATGAGTTCAAGGTTGATTTAATACATTAAGCGCTCAAATATTACTATTCCTATTTTAGAAATTCCTGGTGCAGTTTACTATAGTAAATTAGTCTTTTTACAACCAGTTCTCTGTGAGTACAATTTACACACCAAAATTACCAAAATTTCAATAATATAGATTCCATAGATGACCGCGTCGTCTTGTTTTTTTTAATATATCAGTGACGGCGAGGGCAAAGTTTTTTACAGTGGTAATAGCGGTTTAACGTTTTTTTTTTTTTTAATTGTAATGTCGTAATTTTTTTACATTCATATAATATTAATAATATGTATTATTATTATTATTTTTTTTTTTATTAATTAATTCGTGGCAACTTAGGCCATTCGATGGTTTTGACTGTGTGGGAGGGTACTGTAGGTTTTAAACACGTTTTACATAGTTTGGCAGATTTTTTAGTGGGCACCCGTAGGTATCTGCCATGCCCGGAGGGGGGGGGATGGCTACACTTCTCTCCGGACACCGTGAATTTCCCGAAGAAAAATGCCGCCCGCGACCGAGGTTTTGAACCAGCGTTGGTGCGCGTCGCAACTGACGTCTTAGTCCGCTCGGCCATTCCGTATTATTATTATGTTGGAAAAAATAAACTTTGTTCTCAAAGGGCCGGAAATGTGAGACGTTCGGGCAAGTAACAATTATGATATATTTTAGCACACCATAATAAAATAAGCCAACGTCGCCGCGTCGTGTCAATATACGCGTTTTTCCAATTATAACGTTGTCGCCGCCGTACTTACGAGCCACCGTATAACCTATATTATATGTGTTACATAATATACATCTGCTAGTGCAGCTGTAGGCAGTGATGGATCTAAGGGGGAACAAAGGGGCATTGCCCCCAAGGCCCCAAGCCCCCGTATAGTTGCCCTATGTTTAAAAAAAAAAAATGCACTGGATTGTACTTATGGCTTTCACGGTCCACGTCTTACTTACGATCCCGCACCCTTATTCGCATGACAACTGCAAAACGTAAACGTATTATTTTTATTTTCACGGAGAGCGATGAGCCTCCTAGACGAGTGATACGATAATTAAATTATAATGAACAATAGGATTTATAAGAACAGATCTACCGCTGTTAGTCGGACGTTTATTGTTTGGCTCGTTCAGACGTTATTGCTATTTTATATATGTCCACTGTGCGAACGCGAGTTCCTACTTCCGACCCAGCAAATCCACCGGAAATGCGTGTACCTACATCGCATGTCCATGCATATATTGTAGGTATATAATATATATATATGTATATATTGGTATTATTACTGTATCGTTACACTGATCCACTGGTAAACCTTACACGCGTCGTAATAGCCCGTAGGCAATAGTATAATTTGTTTTTTGTAATATACATTACTATACATGTATGTATGCAATAAGATGCTCTGTGGTCTGATCGGAAATGTCACGACTTGTCGTCGACGTGGTCCACCACTAGTCACCACCCGAATCTGTTTCGCCCGCAGGATTGCTTGCTATGCGTCAAGCTCGGGTTCCTTGAGTAATCAGATGTTTGTATAGTCTATACAATACATATAGTGTGTCCCGCACTCCCGTCTTACATAACGTAGACACCACAAAATATCTCAGCCCAATTATTGGTGAAGAATTGAAATTGAAATAAGATTTTCTGTGTTAGCTAAGGCCCTAAGGGGTAGGTATTTAAGTGATCACATTTCGGGATTATTTCACATTCGACCCGATAAAAAAAATTAATACCACTTCATATAAAAGTGTTCAAAATACGAATAGCTGTAATTCTATACTATTTAGTGGTTGGACTATGACCGTGTATGGAAAAAAGTAGCTTAAAACGAATAATTAACCTATTCATATCTATAAAGACGAAAATAATGGATTTTTTTGAAACCGTGTATCTGCTGGCTCCGAAAGAGTTAAAAATGTGAAGCTATCGCCATAATGAAATATTATTAATTATTAATGGAAACCATAATATTTCAGAACATAGGGCTGAGATATTTAGTGGTACATCATTTAAGACCGAAACACACTCTGTATATATAATTGTACACAATACATTGTGTTACGTGTACATATATATAGGATTTTCTTTGATTCCCGTCTCGTTCATCTATTTTTTGGCCGGTCGTTTTTGAAAACTAATTCATCAACGAGATTTTCCGTTTGGCGGATTACACAATGGGTGACGGTCCTTATCGTATTGTAGACCTCTATTAATATACTATTCAACGGCTAACCTGCAATCAATATATTACGCTTTGTAATGTGTGTGTGTGTGTGTGTGTGTGTGTGTGTGTGTGTGGTGTGTGTGTGTGTGTGTGTGTTAATTAATATAATATTGTGCGTCGTTCGTTTACGGGACTATACAGCTGCAGTTCACCCGGGACTTAGGCTCCACGGTCTTGTCTCACGTGGTGACGTTTAGTGTGGTTAATTTATTAAGACATATTTTCTTTCCGACCCATTTCTATACGTAGCGTTTTCGAGGAAAAAATTCTATGTTACTACACATGATAAAAGGGCCCAGAGCATGAAGCGTGTTATTATCAAGATAACAATATGAGGTTATTATATTATATTAATATTTAGGCTTGGTAACTTGGCTTGGCGGGTTGACTGCGTGGTATGCGACTGAGAGTAAGTAACGCCCGCTGCTACTGGCTCCCGGATGGTCACCCATCCGGTTTCGTAGTAGTAAAAACCTTGTCACACATACACGTATTTGCTTACCTACCGTAACAACCGTAAAAACACCTTACCAACCATGATTCATAATCCACTATAATAGCTAATGTCCATAGTCACCGGGTTTCAAAAAATATATATTTAGGCATTTTCTACAGACGTATCCGATCGAAGGAGGCTTCAGAAGAAGATGCGCGATTTTCTTAGTTTTTCTTAATTTTCTTAATTGAATTTGAAAACACACCAATCACGTATAATTATACGTGTAGGTACTTTTCTGCAATGTACCTAGCCATTATTATATCGATGTATTGGTGGCTTGAAGTTGCAACCATTCGCCACTAGTTTACGCCAATTAAAACATTATTAAATAATTTTCACGATTTATAAAAGATATATTTTATATAGAAATATCTTATCACTGCGGTAGGTATAATACCTAGGTACGCATAAATACTTTAATCGTAAATAGCTATCAAATCACAATCAATAATATAATATAATTCCATATAAGACGGTTTCGCTTTCGAAAAAATTGAAGTTACGCCACTGATGTATAATATAATATTTTTCGTAGTAGTCGCAGTTAAATTAATCGTTATTCGCATACGTATATACGTCAGCAATTTATTAATTACGTTACACTGTTAGTTATAGATTCAGAGCGGAGCGGAGCGATGATTGTATTAATTTTTCAATGATGAGTGTTTTTCTTTGACATAAATAATATGTTTTTGAGCTGTATTCACGTTTTTTGTTTCTGATTGATTTTTCGTAAGGATTTTGTTGTCAAGATTACTTATTAACAAAAACATATATTATGTGATTCATAGATTTTATGAGTGCTATTGTTTTTTTTTTTTTTGTATTTTTGTCGTTATCTTTTGGGGCAATGAAAATGCTTCGATTTTTTACTTCAGCATAGTAAAAAATTCCCAGTAAACTTTAAAGGCATCGGAAAAAACCAAAAACAATTTAAGGGAAATCTGGGATATTCACCCTTAGATTAACGATTTCTTATCGAACAATTTTTTATTTTGTTGTAATTCAAAAAGGAACAACCACAGATACTTGACATTTTCACCAAATGTTTATTCTATTCTAGCTTTGTTTCTATAAATGTCAATTTTTTTTTTAATACAGTTAAAAATCTTGAAAATGTTTTAGTGTTGTAATAGCAGCTTAAAAATATTAGGTATGGGTTTTTTTATAAGTATTTAATTTGAAAATTTGAAAATTATTTTGTAGTTAAAAATGAATAAAATGTTCAGTTTTTTTGGCTAAAGATTGACCGTTTAAAGCAAAGTTTCTCATAAATAATTGACACTGTAAGGTAAATCCAAAAAATATATAAAAATAGTTTTTTAATAGATACTTTAATGTTTAAATTCAAATTTAGACTAAACTAAATATTTAAACGGATAACAATGATTTTAGTTAAAACAATTATTCGTAGGTACTTCAAACTTTTTATGTATAATATTATTATTATATTATATACGCACAATGACATTTTCAAATATAGTTTTTTCGAAAAAAATAAATTCCACCAACTTTATTACTAATATCCAATAGTAAAATAAATTACTTTAAAGTTTAATAGGAATAAAATCATAAGGTATACTTAATAATATAGGCTGACCGCTGACAGATTGACTTTGCTCAAAACCATTTAAAACGATTTCATACAATTTAATTCAAATTTGACGCATCTATTACATCGACCCACTTGTCACAGCAAAGCGGTATCCTCTTAATGCATAATCTTTAATCTTTTTTTAATTCTATCTCCACCTCGACTTATGTATGGTATTGCAGTCGCATACGAATTGTAAATTTTGAAATTATATGTACAATAGTGTACAACGTACCTACCTATTTGTACTAAAATTTCTTGCCATATTTTTTTCAAAAATCAACATGACGTACGGTTATTTAATGGAGAATGCAAATTCGTTAGTGAAATTAATTAAGAATAGCGCATAGGATATAAAATAAAATCACGTTAGGAGGAGGAGGAGCTGTTTTTAAAAATGCAAATTATAATTTATAATTCTGGCTTTGGTAAGTCTGTCACGATGATCGAAAATGTAATTAAAAAATTAACTTCCAAACGGCACCCTGTGTTTCCCAGAAATATACAAATATTATATAGCGTTTTTAGGCGTGTACTTAAAATCACATCGATAATTGTGTGATATTGCGCCGGCAAATTATTATGACGGTTATAATAATGATCACAATTTGCGATATTAATTACTATAATCATAAAACGTGCGCATACACCAAACAGAGTTTTCCGTCGTCCGTAAATAATATTATACTCGTCGTAATCGTTTACGTTTACGCTTTGTGTACATAATTATATTATGCGATAGTCGGTTTTACTGCTGTTTTAGTCTTACAAAAGGCGATTCTAAATCCAATCACGCCAATACGTCTCGGCACCGACGAGAGCTGAGCGTGTTTTTCTCGCCGAATAATATTAGATTACTCGGGACGTTTATTGTATACGAAAATTCGGCGACGAAACGACGTTAAAGTCAATTACTGGAGCGGCGCGTTAAAAAAAAGTCGCGTTCCTGGTTATTTATTGGACAGATTTAAAGTAATTTTGTTGACGTAACGAGTGCTTTACTTTACAAGACGTATACCTAAATGTAATTTCTATACTCACGCCGAAAGTAAACTTGCAGGTTATTTATTTTTTATTTTTTCGATGTCAACTCACTGGAGCGTAAACTTTTTAATAATAATAATAATAATTGAGCTCCGAAAAATAAAATAAAAATACCGACCACGAGCTCTCTGAAATGCATTCACCGGATTCACGAATTGTTTGTTGATAGTTGATTACTCAAATGTTTGTAGGTACCTATATTATTATAAAGGAAATAGGAATTGTGTAACAATACGAAAAGTGTGAACGCTCCACACTTAGCAGCCACCCTCAAAATTTCACAACTGAAATGTATCTAAAAATATTTTGCATTCACCTGATTAGGAAGATAATCATAATTCATAAGTCATTAAACCGCGGGCAATGCAAATGATTTGCATTTTATGTTTACGTTTTTAACATTTGTATTTTAAATCACAGTCTTATCATATAATACTTATAATTATATTTTATTCTTAAGATTGCGAAGTTAAATTGGGTACATCGTTAATACTCAATGATATTTGAGACTTTGAAAGCTCTAATCGTGAAGTCGTGAGGACTGAGGATACTAAATAAAAATATATAATTTTATAAAAAAAACTGTTCATTTTTCAGTCATTTCAACTGTGACCACTTAAGACTTAAGCAACATAATACAGAGTAATTCGCCATGCTCATCCCCCATTTTTCATTTAATAATGAAATTGTTCAAAATCTGATTTTTGGAATTTTTAAATATACTCAAAAACCATTTTTATTTAATTATTGAATTTTTGTAGTACTTAGATTCTTGTAACGACTTAAACTTCTATTTTGTAAATGAGACCATCCTTTTCGAAAGTAATTTATATATCAGACAATTTTTCTGAAACGATGACGTATTAGAATCAAAATTTAAACATGTAGTTTTTGAGCTACTATGTGTAGGTACTAAGCAGTGGCGTAACTGGAGAAAAATCTAGGGGGGCAAAAAAATTAACCTCCGTTCGGCCGTTCCTGTAGTCATAATCGCGATTTCAAGATAATAATATGTTCACAAATCACGGATAATAATAGTCACGAATAATGCGATTATTGCAATAACAGTAACACTGACAATACCTACGTCAACATAATATTATTCAACAAGAGAAACCTAAAATAAATATAAACTTTTATAAAGTAATTTGAGGAAAAAAATATTTTAGTATTAGAATATTATGTCAACAGTCTTGTTAAGAATACTTTTTAAATGTGGATTATTTGGAGGGGCAAAATGATACTTTTGCCCCCACAAACATTTCTGGGGGGCAAGTGCCCCCCTCCCCCCCAATTACGAAACTGGTCCTAAGGATGATAGCTCTATGATAATGGTTTTGGAAGATTTGGAGGCTATAGTGATTTTAAGATGTTGTTGATTACTATCAATTCATCAACATTAATAATTTGTGAAAATGGTTCAAGTATAATAAATACTAGATTAAACATCTGTTTTATTTTTTTGTAAAACCACTATTAAGGAGATTATCCTTAGAATAAACATTTCAATAACTAAGAAACTACTCGTCCGAATTTCGAATTGAGTACATGAAAATGTAAACAGCTACAAATAACTACATTATTAAAGAAAAAAGGGTGTGAGCGTGCTTGGTGAACCACCCAGTATATTTGCAATCGTTGATAATTTTTTAATTACAGTTAGATTGTATAAGGAATCATATATATTGTAATACATATTTTTTAGCATTCCATATAAAAAAGTTAAATTAAAAAAGTGGTTAAGTGGATGTCACTCTGCTGTACAGTAGCTTACAAGTGGGTCAATGTATTGTATTAAACTTGAATTCTAAGATATAATATCATTGTATAAAAAAAACGATTCTGAGCGGAGACGGTTTGTCAGTCTGGATATTTTATATTTTATATTGTTATTATTTATTATATCCTGTAAGTTGAATTTATATTGTAAAATAATTATTTTTTATTCGGTTCTATGGAGATAAACAAAGCGTCGTTAGAAATTAAAATCCCATTTTTAGCGATTTTTCGTAATTTGTCGGTGGTTTTTCCCGTGGCATTAAATAACTATCGAGAATATCGAAAATATTGAAATCGAAGCACTCCTTCTGGTAGAAATTTTGTAAACCGGATAAAAAAAAATAAAAAATAAACACCTTTGTAAAACCATTAGTTTCCTTGCTCCGCTCAGAATATTTATATATCATGGTAATTTTATTTGTTGAAAATCATTTTATGTTCATTACGTTAATATACTTAATCAAATATAATATAATATTTAACAGGGTTATTATTTGCATATTATATAATTATATACATTATACAATCTTCCCGGAGCACTGAGCTAAGTTGGGCCCTCAGTAATCCTGTGGCCTGTACCATAAAATATATTTTAGTGATCGCACAAAGTATTTACGACTTTACGAGTTACGGTTATACAAATGTAAAAAATAAAAATAAACGCGCAATAATGATCCGCGGACCCACAGCAAGCGTTGCCTACGCTGTGAAATTGTATTTATTTTTAACTTAACTTCTCGAACGCCTACTAAATTTACAAGTTTTAATATCTATATGTCGCATACACATGAGACAACTTTTATCTACATACTCATATTTTTTTTTTTAAGAATACGCAAGCATGTTGAATATGTATTTATTTTTTCTTCTTCCAAATCGACATAAGAAAATAATATATCGGTTCTAACTTCGAGAATAATATTGTATAACATGCGAAAAAGAGAGTTTCTTGAAAAATCTAACACAATATATTGTTCAATCACAATTTCCAAACCTTTAGCTACCAAAATTATAACCCTCGATTCGTACGCTTAAAGAGTATTTGGACTTTTACATAATAATAAATACATGATGTTTAACGTATGCGATTGTACACTAAGCACCCAAAGCTAATACAATTTACGTTGTCGAAATGTAAAATGTGTTTGTATTGGACAAATGAACTGATCAAATTTTCAAGTTTGCAAAACGTTCTGGAAAATATTATTTAGTTATGAATTATGACAATCTTCGCGTTTTATTCGCTTTTACATATTTTACGAATTCAGTTCACGCGTCGCAATCATGTGACTAGTTCACATTTTAAATCACATAATAATGCAAACATCGCTCTCCAAAATTCACAATTATTAACCACCTACCCTTCTGGCAAAAAATCAATTTTTCGCTATTAAAAAATTTTAAAACAAGGTTTATACGCAGTATAAGTATTCAGTATAATATTACATATTATATATTATAGTTCATACTGCAACGTGTACATTACAAAAAGAATCCCCCTGTACAAAGTATATACATTACACATATCTAGGCGTAAGAAGTAAATCGATAGATTTCGTGATAATAATATGTAGTTTATACTGAAATAAGTTAATTTAAAGGAGAACCACACTGGACACAATACAGTAGAACCTCCTTATAACGGAATCAATCGGTACCAACTGATTTTTCCGTTATAAAGGAGTTTTAATTGTAGGTAGGTTGCGCGTGTACGACGAACCAAAGACGTCTATATTCGTAACTTTTAATTCTTAGCTATAAAAATTGAACATGTATCTACGATTCGTTTTTGAATTACAACAAAATAAGAAAGTTACATGAAAAATCCATATTTAAATGTAATTCAACTTTCCAGTAAACATTTATTTCTTATAAAGATGGACAAACTTATGAGAAATCTTGTATTTAATGTTCAAATCTTAGATTTATAAATACATTTTTTTAAGTAGTTCTAACTAAAAAATAATTTACAAATTTTCGTGATTTTTGCGATTTGTCAATCTTCAAACTTCGGATACTCATAAAAAAATACTGTGGATTTACGCTCAACTTTTTTTTTAGTTTCACTAACAACTACTTATGAGGAATCTTGTATTACATTTTCAAGTTTTTTGACCTTGCAAAAATATTTTTATCGATATTAATTTTTAAAAAAACTTATAATAATCGAAAATTGCATATGCCTATAAATAGCTCAACATCATATTTTTAAAATTTTATGGTTCATAGAAAATGTTAAGATAAACATTCAGTGAAAATTTCATGTATCTATGGTAATTTTTTTTTATAGTTCACCAAAATCAAAAATCGATTTTGTCGAAAACCTATATTGCATAAAAATTCTTGTTTTTCGTTAATTTTTTTTTTGTTTTTTCAGACGATTTTGAAAATTACTAGAAATTTCCCCAATGTACCAACTAGATTCACTATTCTACCGGAAAAGATACTGAGGTTGGATATCAGATTATTATATCAACTTTTTATCGTGTACACTGACCCCAATAAAAATAACAAAAAATAAATAAATAAAAACCCCACATCATTGTAAAATCAATATATTCATCAATCCTTTCAGAATCTAAAAAAGAAGAATATATAGATTAATTTAAACTAATAATAAAGTAGTCATTTTTAGTATTTTTTTATATTTAGTATGTAGTAGTCTTGACTTTTTCCTGTTAACCTTAAGTCTCTTTGAACTTAATTATCCATCTCACAAAAATCTTCTGCAGGAACACTTTTAAATATCAACTTAACAATATCACGAAATTAATGAGAAAAAAATTAACTTTAGTTGAACGAAATTCCATTCCACCGGTTGCGATTTATGCGTAAAAGAGAATATTAAGAAAATAATTCGTCTCGTACAGTTTTATTCGTCCTTTTACACAAAGTAGGAACTCAGCAATAACAAATTCCGTTTAAAGGCCCTCTTAAAGATTACTATTTGAGTTATTTCGTATGAATTTATCCCGTTAAAAGGGTTTGCCTCAAAGACGTTATGTTAAATATTAAATGTTTTAAATTACAGACCTTTATAGAAGAAAATATTATTATATTGCAAATTTCTCGTTTGGTGAAAGGTGAAACTACTTATGACAGGATAATATTTTAGCTTTTGCGCTAACGGTGTTCGTTGTCAAAGGCTAAAATAATATAATTTCTACTTTAAAATGCATTTAATATATTTTTTTTTTATTATTATTATTAAATGTTTTATTCAATCTGTTACACAAAGAACAATAAGAGCAATTGAGGAATAATAAAAGTAACAAGGTAGATACAACAGATCGTAGAAGTCTCCCATTGGAGGTACTGCGTTAGCATTTAATATATAAATAAAAAATATATAATTATACATTTATATGTATTTCAAACATAAATAAGTCATATAAAAAAAAAATGGAAGCTAATAATAATAATAATAATAATAATAATTTATTTTACAAATAACAATATAATACATTTCAAAAATAAGACAATAGACAGTATGCAACACTCCTTGTAACCATAGCTTGTATTGGGAGAGTAGAGTCCAGATTATAATTGAGGTTACATGTTATTATGCCAAAAATGTCAGAAAGAATGAGAAAGAGAGATATAGGGAATAAGCATCAGAAACAAAATTTAAGATTAAGCAAGGTATCAAAATTTTACAAAATACTAGTTAATATTATACAAAAAAAATTTTGATTCCTCAACACTTTAATACTCAATTTTTTACATAATTTGATCCTACATTTAAAGTACAATGAGAACCAAATGTTGTATCACTAATTATAAACAATATTAATATTACGTTTATATCTGGTATTATAATCATGATTTACATTGGTCAATATAGATGCTCATGATTGTTTAATAATAATAATACATTGGTATAAAATATTTTATCAAAGTTTTGTTCATCGAGTTTGCTTAATAAAAAATTAATAATACTATTTATTGTGACTTTTAGTTTCTCGATGTGTAAAAAAACATTATTCCATAATTAAAAATAGATTGAACCGAAGCAATGTAAATGATTCTCTTCACCTTAATATTAACCGTAGGTATCTGCCATGCCGAGCGGGTGATGGCGGCACTTATTTTCCGAACACCGTGACTTGCTCGAAAAAAAATGCCACTCGTGAACCGAGGTTTGAACCAGCGCCGGTGTGCGTCACAACCGACGCCCTAGGCCACTCCGTCCCCAAACTAAATGATGATTGCCTTACATTATGTTACTATAAGATTATAAAGTAAACAACGAACAGTTCGGTAATGCAATGATTGCTGCTAATATTTGAAAGTTGTTTTGTGTTAATAGCCACTTATAAAATATTGAATCAACTTCTAATTCAATCTAGACTCTGGTCGTAGATAAATAACTACTGCTGCTGTACAATTCTGGGTTATTGTATTATTTATTTTCTTTGTTATATTTTATCTTTGGCTTTACGCTCGTTAAAGCGTGACGTCTACCTGTCCAAAATGTCAAGAAATTACATTTTGTTTAATAATATTTACAATCGAGCGGAAGCTTACAAGTTATTTGCTATTTATACTATAATAATAAAGTATTTTTCCGTTTATGAACTTCAAATTGATACTACGTGGAAAACCAAGGATTCTTTGGGTTTAAATGTTGATCAAACTGTTCCTTGTGTACAGTTCCTAATGTAAACGATATTTAATTTTACTTGATTACCGGTTTAAAAAAAATTTCAGTTTTACTATTGTATATTGATGCACAGTTTTCCGTAATTTTTCAACGTGTCACGCAAAAACGAGACATTTTATGCATACGTATATTAATAAAAAAAATATATATATACTTTTATCGATTCCAAACGTGGTGTATTATAATATTCAAATTATTTGAGATGAAAACGACATAACATCGTGACGTTTGTGATTTCTATTTATTTGCATATTATATTTTTTAATTGTCATTAGATTCTATAGTAATAATTACAATATAGAATAGGTACTTAGGTACAATTAGTAACTTATTTGGAATGTGAGAAACTGTGTTGTTTGATGTTTGTACACGTGTTGAATAACAGTGTCCGACAGGTTTAAAACGTGATTGCCGTTTTTAAAATATCTGAACATAATAAACAAGAATAGTTTTGTTTGCATCCAACGTTGGAAAAAACATGTGAAATTAATTTACACGGTTTTGTCTCGTTTTAAACTATGAATTTTTAATTAAATATTTTAAATTTAAATTAAAATTGTATTGTTACTATCATTATTTTAATGACGATTATATTATATAATTACTAGTATACTCGTATACAGTTTACAAAACCATTCTGACTTGATATTATACTGCAATCCGAGTCACGATAACTCAAATTTTTTTTTTGGCCTTTGACTGACCTGTGATACGTTATATTTGAGATATGTAACTCAAGAGATACATAAATCAAATTTATTTTTATTTCCCTTGAGATTCGAGTTATCGCGACTCAACTGTATTATTTTTCAATATATATGACCAATAAGACGTAGCACCTATAATCGGACACCGTATAAATAATATTATGTACATTCAATAACTATTATTTACTGTTATTTACCGTACATCATCATTATGCCCCAAGGAGCATCACGAATTCAATGGGACTGCCTACATTGGATTATTATTTCGATTTTCAGATATTTGAAATATTTTCGTTGATATACTTATATAGTTATATTAGTAAATATAAAATATCAATTGACAGTATTTGCTCTCCTGTACGTTGTCAGTGATATTTTACGAACGTCACATTTATTATTAGTCGCTGATATACTATTTGATGTATGTTGTACAGTGGCGTACGCAGATATTTTCAATGGGAGGATTTACATTCAAAAATTAAAAATTATATGAATATGTATATAAAATATCAAAAATATTATTTTAATTTTACAAATTGTTATACATCTATACATATAGTAAATACCAGGTTGATATCAGTTTTAAACGACCGACAACCCCCCCCCCCCTCCAAACGTGTGTGTACGCCACTGATGGTTTATGGGCGCATGTAAACTCCGGCACGAGAACCTATTTTTAGTGTAAACTCAGCCAGGAAAATAAAACATCTAAAATTGGGTTCATGTGAACTCCGCCAGTGACAAAAATCAGGTAAAATTGAGTTCATGTAAACTCCGTCAGTAAAAAAAATTAAGTAACAGTATACACTATACAATTAATACATAATATACAGATTATTATTAAACAAAAATCGTAATTATATAATAGTTATTATTCTTTATTAAATGAGTATATGTCAAAAAACATAAAAAACTTAAAAATAAAAACAATAATTGTTCGAACAATTATACAAATTGCAACGGCCAATATTATGTTATAAAATAATGATAGACAATTGTAGTGACTAATAATCAAAAAAAAGTGAGTGTCTGAGCCCCTCATTACACACTGGGGAAGTAAAACTTCTTTCATAAGTAATTGGGCCCATGAAATTATAAGTGAATTAGGGAGAGAATGAGAAAAATCAATAAAATAAAAAAATATATTGTAATTTACGATATTATATTATACGTTAATTTGTTTTATAGTATTTCATTTTATTTATAGTTACACCAAAAACCAAAATCGACATTGTGTTAAACTGATATTGCGTAAAAATCCCCGTTTTTCATTAATTTTTAAGTTGTTTTTCTTGGAGCTTTTAAAAACTATTGGGACTTTTAAATTTTGACTTTCTGAATGCACCAACTAGATTCACTTTCCCATCGAACAAGATACTGTTTAAGAAAATCGGAACAGTTTTACTGCTCCACACCGTGATAACAGATACAAAAAAACACACATAATTGTAAAATCAATACATGTATCGTTACACTCAGAATCTAAAAAAGTTAGAATTGGAGGTAAAACCAAAATATGCTATAATATGTCTAACATGTAATATTAATAATATCATCTATTTTTATGTCTAAAATTATTTTTTAAAGACAATTGGCAATGAGCATCGTATTGTGCGGAATCTACTGCGAATGAAAAGGTATATATGTGGAATTGTGTATCTTCTTATTTTCATTAAAACCCAAAAAAGGTAATAACTTATCTTTTTTAGACAACATTAAATTAGATATATTTTGACACTGTACAGCAGGGTTGGGCACTTTTCAATTACAGTAATTCAATTACTTCAGTAATTTGTAATTGGTAATTGATTATAAAATGTTGATGTAATTTGTAATTGATAATTAATTACATAATATTTGTGTAATTAGTAATTTATAATTACCAACAATTACTTTCTAGTATAAATTTAAAATTGAACTGTACAATTCAAAGTTTATGTTTCTCTCAATTCTATCTACTGATAAATGTAATGGTTAGTAATTTGTAGCGATACTGAAAGATTATTTTATTTTGAACTTTGTACTACGTATATTATACGTCGTATAATATAGAAGATGTGACATGTAGTATTGTACTATCTTAACTGTCCATAGTCCATGTTCTATGTATAAATCGACAAAAATTGTGAACTACGTCTACGTGTCTGTAACTGTAGTACCACTAGTACCTATCTCATCGCTGTCCGTCACTGATCTTGCATAGACGCATAGTGGTAAATAATATTTTTTTGCGACTGTAATTATTTTACTTACTATTTTTTCTTTATTTATTAATAAGTAAGTAATTACTGTAAATTTTTCCTTATTTTTTAATAAGTAAAAAATTACTAAAATGAATGCTGATGAATTTTCTCAAAAAAATATCAACCATCCAATTTTTGATGGAACATTTTTTACTATCTAGAAAATCGAAAATGATAATGTTCGAGCTCTTTGTATTTTGTGCAATAATGAAAAGGCTGTGCTTTCTGGTTCCATTCAAGCCAACTTAAATTTTCGGACTCATATTAAGGTATCTATTATCAAATAATAATATTTAAAACAATTACTGAATGTATGTTTTATACTTTATACAAAAGTTTGTGGTAAATTAAAATAACGGAAGACAATACATTTTTTTATTTAGAGAATACATAAAGATAAATTCGAAGATTTCCAAACTCATTTAAAGTCACAACCACGATCATCTAAACGAAAAATATGTAGTGACGATACCATTTCATGGTAAAAGTTACGCTATTTATTTAATCTGATTTCTCCTTTATGTAATAAATTGCATGATAGATTTAAAAATTATTTCAATTTATCACATGAAGCTGATGATGCTATTTTGGCTACGTGTTTTCATCCATTCTTTAAAATGCGATGGATTCCGAAAGGTCTAACTGAAGCTAATAAAGAAAGAATACAATTGCTATGTATAAATGCTGCTAAACAAATAAATATACCTAATAATGAAATTTCTACTTCCGATATATCCGACAACGAGGAAAGTTTTTTAATATGCATGTCACCATACCGTAGTAACGCTGTAACAGATTCCTCAACAAGTGTTGAATTACAGATATTACAATTTTTTAACGACAAAAATAAAAATTTTACATGTTTAAACAATTATCCTGTTGTGAAACAATTATTTATTAATTATAATATTAATATTTGTTCGTCAGAACCGGTAGAGAGATTGTTTTCATTTGCTGGCTTCATAATGGCGCCTACTCGTTCCCGGTTGTCTGACGAACAATTCGAAAAACTAGTATTTTTAAAAGGCAATAAAAATTACGGGATTATCTAATTTTTCTATGTACCTATATTTTTCTAATGTTTTTTTGTTTTTTTGATTTAATTTATACACTTTTTTATATAAATAATTTTTAAATGTAATTGGTAATTTTAAGTAATTCAATTATGTAATTTGTAATTTGTAATTAAATATTCTACAATCATGTAATTAGTAATTTGTAATTAAATACTTGTATTTTGAGTAATTTGTAATTTGTAATTAATTACTTTTTTTTTGATAATTTGCCCAACCCTGCTGTACAGTGTATATTTAATATGAATGGAATTCGTGTTTTCCAAGTACCTACCTACCAAAGATGAATTTAAAGTTATAAACTAGATGCAGTAATAATGTATTTTTGATGCAGAATATGTGATTAAAGTTTGAATTATGATAAATGGATATGATAAAATAATGATGATAAATGGATTTCTGTCCGTCGTCGACCATGACTCATAATATTTCGGAGCTTTGAAGTTGTTTTGATTTTCAACTTTGTAGGTGATTTCTAGTAGAAAACTAGATCTAGTTTGTGCTTTTAAAATGTCTAAGTAATAAATCCCATGTTGTACAATATTTTTTAAAATAACTAGGAAAAACGAAATCTCACCAAATAAACGAAAATTGGGAAAATAACGAAAATGTGGAAATTATTAATTACTAGTTAGAAAGTTTAATTCGCTTAGTTAATAATTCATAAAGATTTTTATTTTTCTACCTACCTGAGATTTGAAAATTGTATACAAGGTTAGTAGAAACACAGATAAAGTTTTTAACTTTTTTTTAGCAATATGTTAATTCACGCGAATATTAAAGCTATAATAATACAATATTAGTTCAGCTTAGTGTTGTAAAAATAGGGTATTTTATTTTCATATTGTATTATAGGTACATGCATGATAAGGTATAACACCATGTAGTACCTATCTTAAATTATCAACAATAATACATTTGAACACAGATTATACAATTAATGACGCATTTAAAAATGTCTTAATTAATTTTAGAAAAGGTTAAAACAACAATAATACAAGAATTGCTGTAGAGTAAATAAATATTTTAACTTAAAAATATCACCAATCCTGATGATGTACCTAGTCACTAGTAATATTTCCAATTCAAAATAATATATATAGTTACAATTAACAGAAAATTAAATTCTTAAATAACAAAATAACAATAGAAATAAATAATAACATTTTCATTTGTATATCACCTGTATGAATTAATGTTATACCTTGCGTCAATAAAAATTACCCTTTAACGAATTTTTATTCATTTTTTTAAGATCCTACGTATTTTAACGAGTTAAGACTAGTACATAATATTATATTATAGGTATATACTACGCCTACTAAGTCTGATCGTCAAACTCGAGGTCCTAGAGATAAAAATTGTTAGGTAATTATTATGGACATCGAACGAAAATATTATATCGTATTGTATAATAATATATGTAATATAGGTAATATACATTTTACCTATAGGTGTCATATATTTTTTTATTTCTAATAAGATGCTCAACAATATTTTTTAAAACACAACATTTTGTAGGTATGTATTTTTAAATACATATAACAATATCGAAAAAGCTTTAAAAATTAAAAAAAAATTTTGAACACATTATTAGAAGCAATCGCTATTATTTTTGACGCTTGGGGCTTTTGCTCATTTCACCCTCCCCTAAATGCGCCACTGTGTACGGATATCACTATATCGACATAGATGTATCGTATAATATTATATACAAGGGTACGTCATCGTCGATCACAGTAAGCCGGTAAAAAGTGGTCGGACAGAGGGTAGGTTTTCGTCTGTGGTTCTCATCTCCGGAGTAATCGCCGAACAAAAATGACACGTGCGACGTGGCAACGTTGCCGAAATCAACCCTAACTATCGATTTGTGGGTCGTGCCGATAGCGTTTGTGTTTGGGGTGAGCGAGGGGTTGTCGAGTACGTGCCGCACCGACAAAGAATAACACCCTACTCAACCGCTCGTGACAAATAATCGCCGGCAGGGGTCGGGCAATATTATAATGTAATATATTTTTATTGATCCAGCTGAAACCCCACATCGTTTATTTACTTTCGTTTGGTAAAATAAACGACCCTCGTATATCGTGTGTACGAAAGCCATTATAATGAATTCAGGGCTCGGAACTTTATGCAATTGCATCTTTCTTAGGAAGCTGCATATTTCAAATCTGTTTCGATACAAATTCGTTTCATGAACCATACTATTGAAATACAACAATTTATGTTGCATATTTTTGCATATTTTACTAAGTTTATATGATTTTGCATATTTAAAGATTTTGAGTATATAAATGCATTTTATGTTAAAACGTTTTAGAAATCAACAAAAATAAACAAGTTTTCAATAATTGAATATTGTATATTAAATGATTTACAAATAAATAGTACCGTATATGATAGTGTGGGAAATCTATTTGAACGCATTCTACTCTAAAATGGTAAATGTGCTGCTCATGGCTTCCATAGAATTTTGGGAGGAAGTATGAAATCAGTTTGGTATTATTCATAAAATTGTAGCCAACGTAAAAAAAAATATTTAAAAAAGCACCATTGCGTATATAAATTTTGAAAAATTACGCACCGGAGATCCCTTACTTCCAGAATCAATCATAACTAGTTGGGGTACCTGCATCAGTGCAGTACTTTATTATTGTAAATACTATGAAACAATTTGTGAGGTTGTAAATATGTTGGATAAATACTAATTAATACTTAACATTATTTAATATTCGCTGTATTCGATAAATTCTATTTTTTTTAAATTTAGAATTCTGGGAATAGATTTATTATAACAGCTCCAAATCATCAACAAAAAAAATATAAATAAAATATATTTTTTTTTATAATTTTACCTTAAAATATATATTTTTTATAAAATAATATATGCATATTATACTGCATATTTTCGTTTTTTTAGTGCATACGTCTGCACATATTTCATTATTTTTTAGCGCATAAAGTTCCGAGCCCTGAATTAATGATATAATAAATGTATACAAATTCAAAACAAATTAAGTTGGTAGAAATATCCTATGTATAGACTATAGGTATCAGTCAAATATAAAAAAAAAGGTGGGTAAGTGGACGTCACTCTGCTGTACAGTAGGTTACAATGGATAGTGTTAAAATTGAATTCAATGATATACCTAATATCATTGTATAAGAAAAACGATTCTGAGCGAAAACGGTCTGTCAGACTATGATGTTACAAAGTATATTTGATTAATAAAGTAATTTATATATAACCAATTTACGTAGTATCTTGTTTTAAATTTTCATTTCTTCGTTATAAAAGTTAAACATCTAATACATTTTTAACTGCAAAATAATTGTTAAATTTTAAATTTGATAAATTTTGTCAAAATTCCAACCTTGAATATAAATGCTTATAAAAAAAAAATGCGCATATGTAATTTTAATATTTTCCAACTGCCATTTAAGCAATATATCAGGAGCCTAGTAGTAAATTTTCACGCATTTTACGTAAACAGCTCAAAAAAGTCTAAATATTCTCAAAATTGTATGGTGTATAGAAAATGAAAATATAAACATTCAGTAATTTTTCATGTTTCGACAGTTATTCGTTTTAGAATTACAACCGAATCGCTACATGAGAAATCGAATGAATATCCAATATTATAAAAATATGAACTTCAAACGTTCATAAAAAATTTAATATGATTTGCTTAAGACATTTTTTTTTTTTTGATAAAGGTAGACATACATATGAGAAATCATGTATTAAATTTTCAAATCTTATATTTAAATATAACATTTTTTTTATAAATTATTAACTAAAAATAATTTTCACATTTTCGTGAATTTTACGTATTTTGTCAATATTTGAACTTTAAATGTTTATAAAAAAAAATTGTGACTGTGGATTTTTAATATTTTTCATCAATCTTTGAAACAATAGATTAGGAGCCTTATATTACATTCTCAAGCTTTTTTACCTAACAAATAACATTTTTTTAATATTTATAGAATAAAAACTAAAAAAAATGGAAACTGAAAATGTCCGTAAACAGCTCAAAATATGTCAAAATGTGTTGAAAATGTTATGGTGTATAGAAAATGCTAATATAAACATTCAATCAAAATTGTATATAACTATAGTCATTTGTTTTAGAGTTACGCCAAAAACCAAAACCAATTATGCGTAAAGATTTTCTTTTTTATAGGAAATGTTGAAGAAAATCCAAGCTCTTTTACTGTTATAAAGAGTGATGAAAGCACCAAAAAAACATACACATCAAATTTACATCTATTATAAAATAAATAGGTCGCCATTTTGATTAATTACACCGCTCAGAATCAAAAAGAAAATGTTATTTTAATACATTTTTAATAATTATAAAATATCTTATTATTTTGTAGTTTCTAATGGCGAAAACAAATCGTTAACTAGCAACTAGCGTTGAAATATTCAGTGAACAAAGATAATATTATATTTAATGTATTTAATAGAATGAACAAAAAAAGCTTGTAGTATGTTCGGCCTGCAGTATAAATATGAATTTCGAATGTGGCCCGTTAGTTCAAAAAGGTTGGGTTTAGGTTCTTCAATATTGATTTTTTTTTAACACAATTTTTTGAAAACTTGGTTTTAATTTTTGTTTGTAATTCTAATAATAGCTGAAACATCAATGCATCATAAGGATACAACACTCCATCATCATTGCATTTTCTGTTAAATATTTCAATTTATTTTATCCAGTGCCAATCATGGTTAGGTTAGGCTAAATTTATCAGTCGTATACTTTTTGTAAAAATTGTACTAAATTACATATATGTTTGGAAGTTCTAATTATAATTTTAACCATACAATTTTAAATATTTAACAAATTATTCAAAGTAATTTTCAGCTTAAGATTTACCTCTTAAACTTTCTGATTACTTAATACTATAATATATTAACTTAATACTTATATTATTAATTATTACTAAATAGCTCAAAAATAGTCAAAATATTTTAAATATTTTTTTCGTGCATGAAAATTGTCATATAAACATTTACTAATAATTTAAAGTATCTTCGTGGTTATTATTTTTAGAGTTACACCAGAAAAACTTAATCGATTTTATCGAAAACTGGGTTTGCGTAAGAATCCTTGTTTTTCCTGAAGCTTTAAAAAAGCTTTTTTTTTTAATTATAACATTTTAAAGTCTGAAGTATGAATATTAAAATTGCTTAATTATATTTGACTGTAAAAAATTTTAAATGTTCGTGAAAATGACAGAAATGTTTGTACTTTTTGAAATGCTCGTATTTCGGTTTAAAAATAAAATATAAAAAAATGTATTGAGTTTCATAGGTTTCCTAGATAACTTTCTTACTTTTTAATTTGATAATAAATCGATTCACTTTATTATTAAACGAAACAGAGTTCAAATAGTTCAATAGACTATTCGCTATGTTATGCGTTTGGTAGACTGATGCAACGCATACGGCTATAGCGTCCTTTAAATAAAAAAACCTGTGTGTGTCAGTAGTAAACACGGCCTAGGTGAATACTTAAATGAATATTTCCCTTCAATTGGCTCCACCTATATAAAAAAAATTTGTTTTTGGATATCGTTTAGTGTAGCGAGGAATGTATTCTTACAGGCAGTCTTGCTAAGTATTCGAATACTTGTATTCAAATACTTTTTGACAAATGTATTTTAAATACTTAAAAAATACTTTTTTTTATTCTCGTGGTCTACTCTAAATTCCAATTACTAATAATTTTGAATGTACTATTTTAAATGTTGATTCTAAAATATTATTTTAAAATGGCTCTAACCTTTGATCATTTATAAATAAGGTTTCGCCAAAATACAAACAGATAACAGAATAACTGAACACTGAAACCCCTGTTGGCTCCTCACTCCCATATTATATCATGGCATACAAGATACTGACAACCATTGGTTGGATTGGAATTTATCTTGAATCTTTAAATAGTCTTTCTTCTTATTTAATGGGTGGTACTGTGGTAGTAGCTTTTAATTTGTATATAAGATATTGGTATTAATGTTATTGAACTTTTTTTTTCATATTTATTTTAATTCTTACAATCTGTATTAATTTTTTTACAATAAGCACAATAGATGGAGGGATACATGAGAGGGCTTGGTTTGGTTGATTAAAGAAACTATTCAATAATAGTACTTCATGGCGTGGGTAGTAGTGGTGTTAGTCGACTAGTCATTGAACTGATTGAATTATTCATTTATTGATTTTAAAATAAAGTATTTTTGAATACTTTTAAAAGGTATTTGTATTTTTATTTAAATACTTTTGAAAGAAAGTATTTGAATACGTATTTTAAATACAAATTACACCAAGTATTTAAATACGCATTCTGAATACATTTGAAAAGTATTCTTAACAAGACTGCCTATAGGTAAACAAAAGTAGAGGGGCGCACAGTGCTTCCCCTACCCTGCGTCTAGGGTATTATATTTTTTATGTGGCTCTGGTCAGGTTCGTCACAGGGGCGTACTGTACCGGCGGGATATCGGGAATTTTACCGCTGCTTTGGGTCGCTGCTTAATTTTTTTATTATTATATATTTATAATAAAATTGGTATACATAAGAGATACCTTCTTGGTTAAGTGATGCGTTGGTAGAAGGTGGGAATGGGGGCGTTTAACGTTAAGCGTTCAATGGGCCCGGAGTCGCATAAGAAGTATTCACTTCAATAAAACAACTTATACTTACGTATAATACTTACTTAACGTCCATACTTACAAAAGAAATATTATTATCTATTCCGCATATTGAAGCATAATAATAGTAATCTACAGCTGTGACAATAACACAATCATACAAAATAATTATAAAATTATAAAACACAGCCGCGCATATTATCTTTCTACAGCTGTAGAAACAGTATATAGTGGTCGGGATTTCCGGGCAATTACTGTCGGCTATGCGGTGCGTGTTGTGCAATTATAATATTATGTATTTGTGTATAAATGTGTGAATGTGTGTGGGTGTGTATACAATTAAACTAATAATGAAAAATGGTAACACGGTTTCTGGTGGGAGGTGAGTTGCTCTGCAATACAGGATTTCAATAATAATTACTGGTAAAAATATAGAACAAAATCACAGCAACACGAAATATGTATAAATGATAATAATAATAAATGAGACCAAGCAACATAGAATATATTATGTTATAAATTATAATAGTATAATATAGGCAGCTGTTCGAGCTGTAAGCTCGTATAAGTGCTCGTATAAGGATAGTAATAAAATATATTATGTAAATGCACGGCCTTTATGACCGAAAAGAATAAAATATTTAGTGACGCAGCTATTTGAGCTGTTATAAGCTCGTATAAAAATATTATAATTAGAGCGCGGATCTTTAGGTTTTTGCATATTTTTATTAGCTTTATGCAGCTTTACGAGGATGAAAAATGTGAACGATTTATCCATCATAGAGTTCGTAGGAAAAAATTTATTTTTTTTATTTTAACATATTTTGTATACTATAGAATATTAATTAGCCTATTTTTCATATTTTAGAATATATTTAATTATTGTTCATAAAAAATAATATTTTATTAATTTCTCGAGTTGTGATTTTTCTAGGAAAAGAAATAATTTGATTTAAGAATGTTAATAATTAAAAATCATTGAATTATTTACTTAGTTGTAATTAAATTAGTAATGTATATGAATGGTATTGAGTTTTAATTATATGATATAATATCATTGTATACGAAAAACGATTCTGAGCGGTGACGTTTTGTCAGTGTGGATATTTTATATTATATTTATAATGTTATTACTTATTATTAATACGGTAGCCGGTAAGTTGAATTTATACAATAAAATTACAACAAAATAACTAAAATCGTTATTCTTGGTTATTTAATATGTGATCTCCTCCAAATTTGAATATAAAACAACTATAAAAAAAAACTGTTTTATATTTTTGAGAACTTATGGTTACAGAATACTGAATAACATACTTACGTAGAACCTTGTTGTGAGCTTTCAATCTAAAGCTTTAAAAGTTGAATATTTTATAAATTTTTAACTACAAAACCAAATCGAACTCTAAATGATCATAAAAAAAAATTATAATTCTTAGACAGAAAAAAAACATATATCATTGTAAAACCAATAAACAAATTGTTTTAAAAAAAATGTATTTATTTTGGTGTCTATATGCATATATGTGATTTAATCGCATACCTATATAATCCCTTTTACACACGACATAACGACAAGTGACAACCCATTCGTTATCCTAACCATGCACGTTATTATCATTGCCGCACACAACCTACAGCCTACAGGACACGCACAATGTTATCGTGTTGACAAAGTCTTACATTTTTAATGCATAAAATTATGTTTTCGGGGGGACGGACGTCAGTCAACTCAGATTGATAATGATAAATTGACCGTGAGGGTTTTAAATGTTTTAATAATAATAATATTCGGGTGCGACGAAAAATCCCAAGGACGGATTATTACACAAGAACCACACAGATTTTTTTTTTCCATTCAATTAGTGACTGTTAATTTTTAACATTACCATAAGTTTTTTTTTTCTTTAATATATAATTAGTTATAGCAGTATGATTAGGTAAATTAATACATTGTGAACAATATTCGTTACATTATATTTTGTGTTAAGACATTTTTAATTTTATTTGTCGTGAAATTTAATGTAATATTATTCCTCCATCAGAAAGTACGGGTTTACTTTTGTTTGTTCTGTGTTGATATGTGATTTAGTTAATTAGCCTGAAATTATGAGATGCGTTTGAAGTCTGACAATGGTTTGAAATCCGTCCGCTTTCAAATCAAACTGATTTCGTAGACCAAATATTAGTTTTCATATCGATGAGATAATAAGAATTCCATATTTTACTATCTTAATAATTAATTCGAGTGTTTCCTCTATTCTTATTATTTTTTAGTATAAAGACGAGAAATTAATATTATGTTAAACCACTGTTTATTAATTTAAAAGTTAAGATTATAACTAAAAGATCGTTTGTATGTAATCGAAAATAATATTTCTAATATCATATTGCTATGACAGGGAATAAACAATTATATACATCTATCACCGTGGTTTATGATGGACCTATGGGTAGACCTGCTTTACTAATATTTTTACGAATGCTGTTTTATTTGGTGCATATTTATTTTGAAAACCAATATCTACTGCATATTTTGTAATTTTCATTATGTATTATATATTAGCACCATAGGTATTTGGATACTTTTAAGTGCATAATACAAATTCCGGTATATACAGCTATTAGCTGCGGTTTTTCGTTCATCGACGTGTTGTTTGTCGTCGCCTTGTTGCTATTTGGGGATGGGTGGAGGTCGTTTACCAGACGACCAAGCTATATCGGATCGTCTTCGCTAATAGGTACTATTTTTATCAATAAAATTCGAATATTATTTCGATTCAATTGTTCTGCAATTATTTCAGTTCGCCATCGATAGCTGGGCATTTCAGTTTATTTATGTTAACTTGTTATGTCAATTAATTTTTATGTAAACATCCAATAAATTATAAATGCCTTATATCGCTTAAAATAATTCCGGTCGATACCTAATTTTATACAACAATAATAGGTCTGTATTTTTGCTTACATTCATTTTACATCAGGCTATTTTTATTTTGGATATATTTATTTTTGCGCATTATTATTAATTCATACCGTACAAAATTAAATTTATTATTTGCTCTTCGGAGGAATATGACTATTAGGTCTGTTCACAGTTTTTAAACTATACCACTGCAAGTTCTTGAAGAGTTGAATTTTAAAAATGGAAACTGAAAAGGTAAGTGGAATATTGCTGTTTTGGTAATTATAAAAATGTATTAATCTTTTTAGTTTATTGATACCCGTTATAATTTGTTGACTGTCCAACAATTAATATAAACATGATTATTATGTATTTTATGTTATTAATAATCTAATGTTAAACCAATTACAAATACAACTCAGTTTTAAAGCAATAGAATGTGTTGGAATATAAAATACATCTTAAGGTAGGTGTCATAGAAATACGGAAGTAACTGTTGTATTCGGTACTTGGGATCTATTTTGTACATTCTACGAAGTACGAACGAATTTTGTATGGGAAAAACTCGTATTTCTGTATGGTGAAAGGATACTTACGTAGATCAAAATGGATAATTAACATTTAATACGAAAACAGCTGAACGTAAAAATATACAATATAATCACAAGTCACAAACTCATGACAAACTACATGTACTAGAATTCGATGACTAAATTCCAAAGTTACATTCAAGTTGTATTTTAGACTCTATATATTGTACTCGGGTCAGGTATTGTAACCTTTATGTTTTTTTTTTTTTTTTTTTTGGTTTCGGTTTCAAATTAGTTTTTCAAAAAAAATTTACTGAGGCATCGGTTTTAATCCTAAATCTTAAAAAAATGTTAATATTTTATTATTTAATATGACATTTGTTTGCGATTACGATTGCGGTTAATACCAGTTTTACTCGGTAAATATTTTTTAAATTCAAATTGTAAATGCTCGCACACCGCAGACTACGGTCCGTATAGTTACCATAGGTACTTGGTGTGTGTGCGACTTTAAGTTACGTAATTTTTTTAACAACTAATACAATAATTAAAATAAAATATTTATTGAATAATACAATAATTATTTATTAATATTATTATAATATTTTATAAACACGATCAAAAACGTTGTCACTAGTCATCAGTGCAAATTACAATACCGCAAACCGCAATAATTAATATTTTATTATATTACAGTGGATAGGTAATAACTAATATGTAAAATCACTGATTATTACAATAATATTATATTTTAATAACGTAGTATGCCGGTATCCAATAACGGGCAATACCTACAGGCTACAGTCGATGCAAATACATGTCCTCACGATACCCAAATGGCCATATATATATATATATATTATACCCTTCAGCACTCCTTTCATAGTCGCTAACTTGCGTCCTACGATAACTAGGATGGAGAAAATGATACCATATATATATATGTATAAAATAATTTTGGAATCCTTTTTATTTTGAGTTCGGTGTTTATCAATAATTTCGTTTGAGTATTTTTGGATAGTATATACTAGGCAATCTATCTCAGATCGTCATTATTGTGACATTGTCATTATACAATAATCGTTTTTGTGTGATACACAATATTTACGACTTTTATGGTTTGTTTAAGGAGATTGCGAACGGACAGTTTTTAAGGAGTTCAAAATAGGCAATTTTTTAATTGTATTAATGCGGGTCTTGTAAATGAGTGCGTAGAAAGTGATCATTGGTGTGTGTGTGCATGTGTGTAAATAAAATAGCGGAGCTCTCCCGCACGCTTTCGTACGAATTACCGATCGGATCATGATTATCAGGCATTCAGGCCACATTTAAAGATATTTAATTTAATTTTGAATAATCAACATTTAAAATTTTGTAAATTTCAATTATTCAAATAAAATTTATAAGTTTTTAAAAAAAAAGAGAATAACATTTTTAAAATATGGCTTGATCGATCTCAAGTAGACATATTAACGAATTCAAATCAGTTTTCAAAAATTTTATCGCATTATCATGTCCATCATCGGTATATGATTGACAAGATATTGGTACATTTTGGTTGAAATAATAGTCCGTTTGCAATCCCCTTAAATACTGAAAAACTTAATTTTAGAAATACCTAAAAACTAGTGTACCATTCAATAACATCAAATGTGCACCAAAAGGTATGCGGCACCGCAGGGGTACTCGCTAGTCTACACTCTACAGACTATAATCAATTATTATTATAATATATAATTTATTTTTATTTATTTGTTCATTTATGTATTTATTTATTATTAAGACAAAATATGCCCAATTATTTTGGCCCAGACAATTTATTATTTAAACTGTACATAAACATAAACAAAATTATGCGTAACAACATAATATGGTAATCAAAACCTTAAACATTTAAGACATTTAATAGGTACCGTTACAATTAAATGAATGATGTTAACTTCTGAATTCCCGAAAAACCGACTAACCTGAAAAATAGCCCGTATAGAGTACTAGAGACAATGCATTTTATATTATAGGCTAAACTCGCTAAAGTAATATGATTTTTAATGAATGATGTAAATGGTATACAATTCTCTTGGAAAAAATACAAATAAAATAATAAATAATGTTGAAAACATAGCACAAATAGTATGATTTATTTACTAAATTTACTTATAAATAAATATGTATAACCGAAAAAATTAGGTTCAAGTTTTGGTTTGGTTTTTAAATATATAAAAATGGTTTCGGTTTAAGTTCCGGTTCATAATTTACACAGGGCTTCTGGTTTTATATATATTTCACATTCACACATTTTTTTTCTTATAATTTTTTCATCATTTTTATCAATCAATTTTTCTTATTATTTTTAAAAATTGTATATAAAAATGATTATTATACATTATTTTTATATGATCATATATTTATATGAATACAAAATACAAACTATCAAATATAAATATTATCTAACCTATAAATAGCTTTTTCTTAATCGTTTTTAAATGTTTTTATTGTTTTTATTTACCATTTTTATTTATGTTCTTAACAAGTCATTTTAATTTATAATATATTCATTAGGTATTTGTGTTTATTTATATAAACATTTTTTTAAATTCTTATTAAATAATTTTAGGAAAATTTTAGATTATTTTTATTAATGAATATCGTTATGAACTTATCCCACCCACTTACATGATACGATCCAAACAAATATCAAAAGTTGGCAAATGGTTAACAAATATAAGCAAATTATTTTTGTAGAAGACATAATTTTTTTATTTAGGTTGGCTAAGCCCAGGTAACACACCCACTATATCCGATCGTTCTCGAACAAGCACTAGTAGTTAGAAAATAGTTGGACAAATCAAAATTCTATTTATGAAGAAAAATTATAAAAATTTTGTAAAAAATATTAAAAATGATTTGCAATTACCAAAACTCGATTTGAAATTAGTTGCAATTAGTTTGAAATTATTTGACAGTATTTTGAAATGAATCAGACAAATTGGGGGGGGGGGTTACATGAAGTTGGCCTCCCAATTTTGAATTTGAGTTTACTCAAAACTGGGTGATTTGCAATTAACGAAACTCGATTTGCGATTATTTGCAATTAATTTTCAATTATTTTGTGGTATTTTGAAATCATTCGAACAATGTGGGGGGGGGGGCAACTTCATGTACGTCACATCCACGGTGTTCGCACAATGACGGTACGGGACAATTTCACGGTGGTCATTCAATAAAAAAAAACGTGTGTTTAAAACAATAATTTTAGTACATTTTAAATTAAAATAATCTATAGATTTTTTTCTACGCTGTGGCACACTTTTTTTTTAACCATGGCATCTAAAAAAATTGTACCAATTTGTTTTAGATAAAACTCCATAACTGAAAATAAGCGTCAAAACCAACATAAATATGGATAAAAAATAAGTTTAAAAAAGGTGTGTTAAGGTTTATAGTAAAAATACCTATTATAAAAAATGTAAGGGAGAATTTTTTTTAACAATTGTAAGCAACCCGATTTTTCAATATTTTTATTAATTAGTTAAATAATTAATTGATAAAAAGTAAAATGAACTTGGTAGTTTACAATGCGATATTGGATGATTTAAATACGATGTAAAACTTCAGGCTTCGTCACTGAGGCAATGGACGTGGTTACATCCAACCATCTCTGGAGCGTTGTACGACTTTCACTAATACACACTCTTAATTGAGAAAAGTAAAAACTCTTCATGATTATTGGTTTTAACTACAAATTCCATAAATAACTATTGGAAAATATCGGTGGGTGGATTTGTGCAAAAGTATATTGCAAATCATTTTTAAAAAAAAATTGGGTAAGTGTATGTCGCTCTGGTGTATAGTAGGTCACAAGTGGGTCACTGTAATGGATGGTATTAAATTTGAATTCAATGATATAATATCATTGTATAAGAAAAACGATTCTGAGCAAAATCGGTCAATCAGCCTATGATATTACCAAGTATATTTGATGATATTATTGTGAATAAAGTAATTTATATAAAACCTATTTACGTGGAACCTAGTTTTAATTTTTCAATCCTTAGCTATAAAAGTTGAACATTTTATAAATTTTCTACTGCAAAATAATTATTAAATTTTAAATTTGATAAAGTTTCATCGAAATTCAAACTTTAAATGCTTATAAAAGAAAATTTGTGCCTATGCATTTTTAATATTTTTCAACTGCTATTGTAACATTATATTAGGAGCCTTGCATTAAATTTTCACGTTTTTTTAACCAACAAATAAAATTTTATTGATATTTATAGAAAAAAAACTAAAAAAATTGAAAACTGACAATGTCCGTAAAGAGCTCAAAAAGTGTCAAATTATTTTCAAAATGTTATCATGTATAGAAAATGATAATACAAACATTCAGTGAAATTTTCAAGTATCTACAGTCATACGTTTTTATTAGGTAACTAAGATAAATATATTTTAGTCGAAAGATCACAATACTAATCAATTACTGCTATTGTAGTATTGTAACAATATATAAGGAGTCTTGTATTAAATTATTACGTAGCTCATTTACCTAACAAATACAATTTGAAATTGAAAACTGACAATGTCTGTAAACAGTTCAAAAAGAGTCAAAATATTTTTAAAATTGTATGGTGTATAGAAAATATAAATATAAATATTCAGTAAAATTTTCATGTATTTAAAGTTGTTCGTTTTTGAATAACAATAAAATAACAAAACCGCTACCTGAGAAATCGAATGAATATCTAATATTGTAAAAATATGAACTTCAAACGCTCATAAAAATTTTATTTGACTTTCTTGTAAACTTCATTTTTTTGATAAAGGTAGACAAACTTATGTATGATCTTGTATTACATTTTCAAACCTTACATTTAAAAAGGAAAAATTTTTATGAATTCTCAACTCAAAATAATTTGCTAATTTTCGTGATTTTTCCGTATTTTGTCAAGATTTGAAATTTGAATTTAAATACTTATAAATAAAAACTGTGACTAAGGATTTTTAATTTTTTCATCTGCCTTTGAAACAATAACCTAGGAGCCTTCTATTGAATTTTCATGCTTTTTTACCCAACAGATAAAATTTTTATTGATATTTTTAGAAAAAAAAACTAAATAAAATGGAAATTGAAAATGTCCGTAAACAGCTCAAAATAAGTCAAAATATTTGGAAAATATATGGTATATAGAAAATGCTAATATATATATTCAGTCAAAATTTCATGTACCTACGATCATTTGTTTTAGAGTTGCATCAAAAACGAAAGTCGATTTTCTCGAAAACAGATTTTGCGTAAAAGTTCCCGTTTTTTCTTAATTTTTCTTTTGTTTTTCACGTCACGTTTGAAAACTACTGGGAAATTTTTACTTTTGACCCCCCAAAGTACCAACTAGATTCACTTTCCTATCAGAAAAGATACTGTTGAAGAAAATCTAAGCATTTTTACTGTCCTAAAAGGTGATGACAGACACAAAAATAAAAAGCGGGGAAGTGGATGTCGCTCTGGTGTACAGTAGGTTACAAGTTAGTCAATTTTTAATGGATTAGATTAAATTTGAATTCAATGATATAATATAATTGCAAAAGAAAAACGATTCTGAGTGGAGACGGTTTATCAGTCTGAATTTTTTAAATTGTTATTATTAATAATTATCATAGCCTGTTGGTTGAATTAATATTATAATATTTTTATCATTTTTTATTCGTTGTTCTCGCGATAAACAAAGCTTTAGAAATTAAATCTTATTTTTAGCGATTTTCGTAATTTTTCGGTAGTTTTTCCTGTGGCATTAAATAACTATTAAGAAAATCGAAAAATGACCTGTCTAAAGTACCATCTTGATCCAATTCATTAAAAGTGAAGGTACTATATGTTGAAATCGAAGCACTTCTTCCGGTAGAAATTTTGTATACAGGATATAAAAAAATTAAAAAAATTAATATACACCATTGTAAAACTACTAGCTTCCTCGCTCCGCTCAGAATCTAAAAAATAAAAAATCATATCATTGTAAAATCAATACATTCATCGCTTCGCTCAGAATTTATAACACAAACTAAATATACGATTAAAAACATTCGAAATTGGCAAAATCTTAAATAGAATGGATAGATAAAATAAAGTAATCCTTACTCACGAATTTACAAATGTTTTGTTAGAAATTATAATATTATTTATAGGACACACACTTGCTTGTGTTGTCGTTGCAAATCTTACAAATGTTCAACATAGCAAAATATAGTTATTTGTATTCAACAGTCTATGTAAAAATGTTGTAAACTTTAAAATCTGTATTATTTTATTTAAACTTGACGTCCCTGTAAATAAAATAAAACGAAAAAAGTATTTAAAAATTGTATTTGATTTTAAATGCAGATACTTTCAAAAAGTATTCAAATACTGTGCTCAAGTACTTTTTTCAAATGGATTTAGAATACTAATTTGAGTACTGAAAAAGTATTTGAATACTTTTATTCAAGTACTTCACAATAGACTGCGTAAAATGCTGCAATGCTACATCAATAATTCATAAATTATTAAACAACAAAATAAATTGTCCTGAAATACTTGTAAAGGTATGCTGTCAGCTGTCATATTCCTAGATACTTTTATTACTTGTTTCACGGCTACTTGTTATATATGTACCTTTCCACTCACGATCATATAGTTTTAATGAGCCCTTCAAATGTTCCGTTTATTACCTATTTTATTATTGATTATTTGGTATAGCTTATCATGTTATCTTTATCATTTCCTAATGTCTTTAAGTCTATAAATACTTAACTTAAAATAAAACCAAATGTTCTAAAAGTGTATTGTTTCAAGTTTCTACGATTATTAATATCCTTTGAATCTCAAAAACCATTGAGAAGTCTGTATACCTATTACAATGTTTAGAAATTGTTATTTGTGGCAAACAATATCAAATAAACATAATAATATAAAAATTAAGAGAACCCTTGTCCATAAGTGTGTCTACAGCTGCGCTTAGAGTACCTCAATCAACTGAGCTTTAAGTCATATGGGTTATAACTTTTATTTAAAAAAAATTATTTTATGAATTTGTATAAAGGTAGCTACATTCAACAATATTTGGTAGGCATAGTACCTTTATTTTGTTAGTAACATGTATCATACAATTGATGTCTCTGACTATTTATGATTCTTAACTTAAATCGCAATATAGTACGTATGTGGGTATCTGGTACAATTTAAATGATTTATTTTTAAACTATTGAAGGCAGATAATTACAATAAAGACTTAAGACAGTGACAGATGACTGTATGGTTCGCATCTATTGTTGGATATTTTGTATAATTTTTTTATTGATAGCTAGTTGGTACAATCCGGAGCTGTAGATGAATAATACTTATAGAGTTAAATTTAAACTTTAAAAATACTGTACTTTATTAATTGTAAATAGATAATACAGACTTCTTTTTAAATTATATAAATATTTTATTGGTGAAAGATGTGCCTTTGAAAAAATACGGTCTTGGCTTTTTTAAGTTCATTACAGTGGTACCGGTCATTAGCTAGGTTGCCATTGCAGATGAAGTATATTATTCACGCTTATGCTCTCGACGACTGATCTTAAAATCAACGCTAATGATTAATGGTTGTACATATAGCTAAATCTTCATTCATCGATTTTATATTTTATCCCAATGGGGTAACTAATGAATATTTCTGATTTCTGTGTATTAACTATTTATGTATATTATAATGTTATAACATTATGTATATTGACCATACCTAGATAGATAGTCTGATAGTCATAGTATATATCCGTCAAATGAAATGGACCATTATGATTTACGACGACCTGACAACCTAATCTAACCTAACGTTAGTTCCAGGGAAAACTTAAATAATAAAAATTGTCTTGAGAATTCCTAAAAATATTGACTGAAAATTGGAAATGTAAGTTGCTGACTTTAGAGGGGCATTACAAGTGACCAGCTGCGACGAGATTAGATGTACCTATTGTACCTATTGACAAATAGCCCTAATGTAGATATGGCCCAAATTTGGCCGAATAATAAATACTCATATTTCCTGTAAGAAAAGTGTGTGAATAGCCTTGTCTCCATTACATTTTCAAGGTTCTTGACTTGGCTGAACAATTTATCAACACAAATCACAAAAAACAGATATAGACGTTCTGCTTTATAGTTGGTGTTGAGCATGTATAGTCATTGAAATGTACCGATTTTATTAAATTAGCATAAAATAATAAATTATTGTATACAATGAAAAATGAATCTTTCAAGCTTTGTATTTACAAAATTTAAATTCCAATGCTTGTATAAAATGAATATGATTTTATACTGATTAATTTTTGTATTATTCTTAAAAGGTTAAAAAAGGCAAATAAAAATAAAATATATTTGAATAGAAAAACCAAAAATACCATTTTTTCAAAAAAAAAAAAAATTGTTTTATTATCTTAAGAAATACTTGATTAAATATATTATATATATATACTCATCAGATTATCATACATTTGTTTTTATGTTAAGGCATCAAATATACATATTTAAAGATAAATTATTTAATTAGAAAAAAAAAAATAAAATCATATACATAAATTGTCTATTCCTGTTTACTTAGATTGACAATTTTAATTTCTGCTGTGATAACGTAATATATATTTTACATTCTTTTTTTTGATAAATTAATACTAGTTTATAGTACTTTATTGGTAGAATACAACTGCTAATAGGTCTTATATCTGTTTCTCCCGAAGATGAAGATGATCCTGGATATAAACGATTTTGGTTGGTACTTTGATTACTGATTTTAGACCCTGAATCATTGGTGTTTCTTTTTCTTTTTGTTATTAACATCTCGAGATTTTAAATTAGCAGTTTGAGAACCTTGAGTAGCAATTATTGATTCTTCATCATCTGATGATGACTCTCTATTGGGCCTGCCTCTTTTTACTTGAGATGAATATGACACTTGAGATACACCATCATTTATGGATTGAAAACTAGAAGAATCATTCATAGTTAGCGAAAATATTATTCACCTCCTCAAATAAATTAAATCAGTTCAATTAAATAAAAAAATACAATTTTTATACTAAAATTTTACACCTTTATTTGTATATAAAATATAACATAAACAATAGTTGAAACAATAATTGTCTTACCTATTGTTTGTTTTTGGTCTATCTAATGAATCTCGAATTCCAGTAGATGTAGATGGTTCGTTAATAGAGGCCGAATTAAGTGGATCGGGAGAAGGGGAGGAGTCACTTAAAACTTCAACATCAGAGTTATTAGTGCTAGAACGATCATCTATTATAATTGGTCTTTGAAGTTCTTCATTATTTGAATCCAGTACATTATGGATTGGTGGTAATTGTTCTTGATAAAATAAAGCCTACAAATATACATACATTTATATTAACAATACCTCATCATTTGTAATATTTTGTTTATTTTACAATCAATTCATTATCATGTGGCGGATGACTATATCGAACATTGTTATCATAGTTACTAATTTCAAATAAACTATCAGCAAAATTGTATAGTTCATGGCAAAAATGTACTGCATGCACACTCAAAAATGGACTTAAGTTGTTAAGCAAATGTAACCGTCTTATTTCACAAACTGTAAGTGATTGCATTATCAAATTTGTCGCATGAAAATCAGAGTTGTCAGGGAAAGGCATTGGCTGACCCTCTAATCTTATAGATTCCCTTATAGCCACAACATCTCGAATAATGAATGTACGCAATCTTTGCATGTGTGTTGGATTAAGTCTGAAAGAATAAAAATATGCATTGATACAATCATAAATTATAAAATATTAAAATTAACTTTTTGAACTAAACTTTTTATTGTAAAAATTGAGTCAAAAAGTTGAACATTCAATATAACTGAAAAACTGCTAACAGGCTTATTTCTACTTATATTTTTTTCTGAAAACAATTCCCATCTACATAAATGTACATATACTATCATAAACATAAATAGTCTTATTTAATAAATTGCAAAAATAATATGTGGAGCTAAATATACCTAGTAACTACTACTGACTATAAGTTACTCTATACTATACATATTTTCTAAAAGGGTCAAACAAATTTAATTACGAACTAAATACAAAATCCAACCGCTAAATATAGCTGAAAAAATAAAAATATTAAATATTATTAGTTTTTAGAAATCATGGATACATGTGGTTGGTTTTTTTAATAAACTTGTCAGTTAATAAATACTAGAATTGGATTGAAATAAAGTGATTTTAGAAACAACAATAGGGGATTTAAATATTTTTGTGATTGTATATTTTGTAAATGTGAACTTATATAATATCCGATTATTTCCTTTTAACAGAAGAAGAACAAATGATAGCTTACACTTGAAAAAAATCTACAATAATATGCTCCTAATCACACAATAAACACACACACCATTTAAATACTTATCTACGTATCTTTACAGGGTGTATCTTATGTCATTATATGCGAGGTTTTTTAATCATTATGGATCGATGACATAGAATTTTGTTAAAATGAAAAAATACGTGTTCCATTATTTTTAACAGGCAATTTTTTTATAACAATTTCAAAATTTTTAAACACGCCGGTGTACAAATAGCAAAATTAACTTTATTTTTTCAAATGGTAACTAATTTATTTTTCAATGGATTCTGGTAGTTTTTTTCTAAAAATTTTGATAGTCAAATCATCAGTTTTGGTTCACTAGTTTATTAACTATGGTCCTCTAAAGTTTAGTAAAATATGCATTAAACATTTTAATTGAAATAATTGATATAGGTTTAATTTACAAGAGCTAAATAATTTTTTCTTATAACTACCTTTTTAAACACTTAAGTAGTTTAATCGGTAATCTAATGACACTTGCAAAAAAAAACCAAACAAAATTGTTGGCAAACATAGTTTATTATTTTTATTTTAACATACAATCATCAAAATTAGTATTATTATTTTAATTTGTTATTATATGTAATCGTAATTAGTTACTTCACCGTTACTTTTCTTACAATATCATAAATTTGGATTCTTTATTAAGTGGCTACAGTAATAATGTTAAATTTGTAAACGGTATTTGATTGTTGACAATAATGTCTTAGGTATGTATGAAGATTAAAAAAATTGTCTAATGAAAAAAGTGCAATGTTTTGTGGTGTTCTTTTTGTAGTGGGATAAACTTGAAATTTGAATCATAAAGGTTCCCTATATTGGTAGGTATTGCATACAAAGTATGAATTTAGGAGTTGAAATTCATAACCCTTCTTATTTTTTAGTTTTGGACATTTACATTTTATTTCATACTTTTCCTATCATAAATTCCTATCATACTTTTCTTACAATAGCATTAATTTGGATTCTTTATTAGGTGGCTAAGGACTAAGGTAATACCTAATAGTATTTGATTCTTGTTATAATAATATTGGAAATCTGTAATTAACTCAGATTGAAAGCATGCCTAATAGTTAGATACAAACCTATATTGTGATTGACTATTTGTCTAAATATCTTGCAAATAGTTTATTTTAAATCACAATTATCAAAGATAAAAATTATATAATATTAATTAATATTAAAATAGAAAATGAATTTTTTTAAATTTTACCGATAGAAAGCTGTGGTACCATGTCTAAAACGGCCATCTGTATTAGGTAATGGTACAGCCCACACATTATCAATATACACTTGTATTCTTACACTTTGACCTGTAAGTTAAGGGATATGTTAAAATAATGTATAAGCTAAGAGGATGCCACAAATGTGTGTTTTGTATCCACCTTAAAAATAAACAATATATCAAATTATCAAATTTTACGTTCACAATAATCCATCTTACTCTTTTATTTTTAAATGTTTTTAAATGTTTTATTTAAAATGTAAAGCTCAGAGGCTTTATTGACATTTTAATTAAAAGCAATTTTCGAGCTTTAAAAACTACCATTTTTTTGAAGATTTTAAAATTATCATGATTGGCTTTAAAATTAAATATCATTAAAAGCCTCCGATATACCCTAGAAACTAGATAATAATCTTACTTTTAAATTTTATAATATGTCAATTGATTCTAATTTTTTTAAAAAAAAATAGATTAATATGGATTATTGAAAATGTACATTTGCAGGACGTAGTCAACACATAGGAGTGCTGTTACTTAACAAAATTATAATAAATACCATTGATTGATAAAATGGGATTTCTGAATCTATAGTTTGGCGGGTGATGATGTAATTGACCATAACTGTTGTCCACACTCCTCCTCCATAAGGTTCTCATTCTTGTGCGGTTATGATGATCCATACTTAAAAAACTTTGCACAATCATTCTAGACAAAACATAAAATTCCATTAGTAATTTGATTCTTTTTAAATATAGTAGGATACTTCTAGAAATACATATTTTAATATACAATACAACATTCAACTGTATAAATTAGTATAGGAACTGTTGGCGTTTGGGCAATTTAAGATAGGTAATGTATTTGAGCAAATAATTTTAAAATATTGCTGAAACATATATCAGAAATATTTTATCAGTGCATTCTGCCTCTCATTTCAACAGACATGGAATCATTTGTGAATTACACTAGTATTATCAAAAAAAATTGTGGAAAAAAATCCCCAGTAGAATTGTACTTGGGATTGACTAAATATAAGTAATTTATAAGAATAATATAATTTTATAAATTATATAATAAATATTGTATATTATGTTAAGAATTGACATTTTATAAAAATTTTCTTACATCCCAAAAATACAATATTACTACATATACATTTGTGTATATAAAATGTATGCCACAATGGTGTTTTTCAGCATTTTAACAGTATACTCCATCAAACACGATCAAGATGTAATTTCAACAGACCAATAAGTTAAAAAATTAAAAATAAAGTAGCTGTAGATCTTGAAAAGTTAGCTTTAAATGATGTAGGTGAGCCATTCAACAAAATAAAAAACTAGGATTTACTCAAGATATAGAAAGAAGAATGAAAGAACTATGTACAAAATTAATCCAAAATTATGAAATAAATGTTGAAGGCTTCCTAAAAGCAATCGCTCCTAACATTAGAAAACGCTGAAATGATTAGGTGATATTATAATCACATTACATTTAAATTTATATTTAATTATTATGATTATTATAAGTTCGTGGCTGACTCGGTAATATAATCATATAATAGTACATGCATGCATTTATATATATATATAATATAAGGTAAAAGACAATTTTATATAAAATAATATATAATATTAGTTTTATATCTATTATATAATTTTTAAAATAATTCTTATAAATAATTTATATTTAATTATTGTTATTATTATTATTATTATTATAAGCTTCGGTATCATGGTATGCACTTTTTATAAATAAATATAATATAGGGCAAAAGACAATTATTGTTATTATTTTTTTATACAATTATTATTATTATTATAAGTATCGGTATCGGGGCATACATTTTTTATAAAATAACAATTTTTAACATAATATTGGTACAATATTAATTTTATTTCCGGGGATTTTTTTTCCTGGGGATTGTTTTTCGAGCTACCATAAAAAGTGTTAAATATATAATATTATTTTGAAATACTATATTAAAAATAATATTACACATCCTTTGTCTCAAAATTTCAATATACAATAAATATATTATGATACCTATTATAATATAATCCAAATTTCACCTGACATGTACTTGTACACAGTTATTTGTAAATTTAATACTCTTGCTTGTCTAATGCAACTTTTTGACAAATATAATATTATATATTATTATTATTTTATATATAGCATTGCATTGTGTGTTATTTTATATTTTACTGTGTTGTTATATAGCGGTTACTTTAGAGATATTCAGGTTTGATAAATCCATTTTTGGAAAACTATAAATAATAACTAGGCATTAACAATAATAAAATGATTTTTCGTTCCCAATAGTCAAGAAAAATTGATATTTGTTAATTCATTGATTACATTTCCATTTAATAGAAATATAAATAAAATATAATTTGCTTCTATCCTCTATTTAGAATAAATGTACACCAGTTCGCGAATGCATAAACGATGTGGTGGGGAGGTGTGTAGGTATGTGGGGTTCATGTAACTCGATGTGTGTTATTGTCCACCACCTGGTGTAGGGACTCTTATTCTGAAAGAGTATTGGATTTCTTATAATAAGTACATTGATATATTTTTAAATGAATGTTAAATAAATAAGATTAATTGTTGATACTTTACATCTTAAATTTAATATAAAATTATAGAAAAAATATATGTTAAATAGTCTTTACCTAATAATTAATAAGAACTAGTACCTTACCTGTTAATAAATGTTATTTGCCTAATTTCCCGTTCATGGCTTGGAATAGAAAAACAAATATTGTTATTAAAATATTTTAAATTTAAACATCATATATCAATCTTATAAAATAATGGATTTCTTACTTAGGTTGTACAGGAACAATATATGTTTCAAAGGCACCTAGATCATCAAATGAATGATAAATGTATCTGAACGTTTGCTTACATAATGGACAAGTTGGTTCTGACTAAATAATAAATATAAAAAAATATAACCGTTGTGATTAAAACATGTTATAAGTATGAAACTTTTCAACAAGTTCTTAATTAATAGAATCAATTATGATATTATCTGCATTAAGTAAATTAATTAATGAATAAATTAGAATTTTTCAATTGTACTAAATAAAAACTCAGAAGACAAATATGACATTTTTCTGATGTTCAATTTAAGTTCAGTCTCCTAACTTTTTAAACTATTATTGGAAATTAATTTTAAATTACTGAGAAAACATTCAATGTACATTATAGTAGTAATAATTAAAGTAATTGTCATAATAAATAAAATTTATCTAACTTTCATATTTATAATGAGAATAAAATAGTATGTATTCAAAAACCGTATAAAATAGTCAATTTCTATTCAAGACATTTTGATACAATATGATATATATAATTTTAACAACTAATTATTAAGGCTTAACTAAACTTACTATTGGACATCGTTGTAAGCACGTATTTGACCACCATTGTAAACAATCAAAACAAAATAAATGCACACATACATTGGTATAACATTTATTGGTTAAATCATTCAAACAAATTGAACATTGTGGATCTGGTGTTGAAGGACGTCCAGTAGGTCCGTTATTATGAATGTCCATTGTTAATAATTGATAATTGATATCTACTCTTCACCCTCAATGAAAACTCCACTACAATGTAAGGTTCAAATTATAAGATTATTGACAAATTAAATCATTGTAAAATAAAAAGTAGGTTAATTATTCTGTAAAAAATAACATTAGTTAGATAAAGTAAATATGGAGTACTTATACATGGGTACTTCATAAATATATGTAATATGCCTTAATAATTAAATTAATATAATTAAAAAAGTGTTTAGATTAATAATTCCTGGGTTATCATGGAATTAGACTAAAAACTAGATTTTAGGTGCAAGGAATAAATTACATTTTATTTTTTGCACATCTAAATGTGTTATTGTGACTTGTGTCGATTTTGATAATATCAATTAATAAAGTAAAGTTTTATTAAATTAGAAAAATCCTAATAGTTTGTCTATTTGCAACTAATTAATCTACAGATTAGAAAAATGTAATGCCAATTTCAAGGTGATTCTTTTAAATTACACTGCAAAAAAAAAAATTTTTAATTTACCCCATGTGAGCATGCCTATAATTATAGAATAGTACAGAACACAATTAATGATACCTAATGATTGTGCTAAAGCATAAAATATGATTATATTAATAACTTGGATGAGCATTGCATATAAATTTAAATAGTCATTTTATCCGACAATCCCTATTATAATATATTTATTTGTAAATTAATTAATGTAATAAGAAAAAATTAACAATTTATATTAATGATACATACAAGATTTAAATTTAAAAAGGATGATAAGTGGGTAGTACAGTACTGCCCAACAGTAGTTGTCGAGTATGTCATTTTAACGGATATGTTAAATTTTAATTCAATGATAAATAATTGTATGCGTAAAACTATATTTACCGGTTGATATTTAGCTATTAAAGTATTGTATGACCGACGGACGTTAAAATATGTCGTTTATCTTATGTTTATATTATCTCGCATGTACAGTTTTTTGGTAGGTAGAATTTTACGGTAGCTAGCATATTACACGCGAGTACCTATACTAATAAGTACTTGCGCTATTACGGCTATACATTTTTTATTTTTTAAATTATTATAAACATGTACGTAATATGCAAGTGAACTCTCGTTATGTTGAAACTTGAGAGGTACAGAAAATGTTCGAGATGTCGAGTCGTAATGGTATTTCAAATTTGAGTTAGAGATAACGAAAAAAAAGACAGCATCGTTTTGCACGCTAATGTAAGGAATCTACTACAATACTATATCTATTGAGTACCTACACGCACTAACTACGCGCAGATGTCAAATGTAATAACAATGAAATAATATATTTTGCAAAAATGAAATACCTACAACGTTCTAAAGCAACACAATTTGAAAAATGGTTATCTACATTTGACCACGAGACAAAATTATTAATTATATTAATAAGTACCACAAATAAATATGCTTAAAATAATATTATACCTATGTTATATAATTCAGAATCTAAGTTAATTTTTTACAAGCAATTAAAATTATTTTAAATGTGTGTATTTACAAAATATAATAGACGATAGGAAGCCGATTTCTTAGACGTGTCCTAATTGATTTCAAAGATGGACTGAACCAAACTGTAAATTGCTAGGTCATGATGTCCACGGTGGTGCAGTGGTGACTCATGGACAATATTATCTAGCGATAAAGGTTTTTTTTACAAAGGATTAGTATTTTAACGAAACAACAATGGTGTGTACAAAGAACCAACAATATAATAAAATATATAATATTCTTACGGGACCATTAACATTATATTAATCGTTATAATATTTTAGCAATAGTTCTACTGAAATGTAATTTCTGAATAATATTATAATATAATAATAGCTGATCCGTGAACTTCGTTATCCGTTAAATATACCAACTCTATATGACTCAAACTTTATTCAATTCGTTATTTAATATTCGGTGTATGGTGTTCAAAATTTATCTTAAATTTTCCGTTTCCCAGAATAAAAATTCTGATTCGCAGCACTATAATAACAGTAGGCAATCTACCTTTGGTAGATCACGGACCCTGTGCTATTTGCACGTAAGTGTATGATTTAACTCTAAAGTATCAAAGTTATACCATGTTTGTCGTATTCCACCTATGATGAATTAATATAATCAATTAATACAAAATCCTAACCTAACCTAACCGTACTAAAACCCGATAAATAAAAAAAACCAAATTTAACTATTTTTAAATTAGCCTATCCTTCCTAGAAGTCTAATTTACGCACAAACATTCATTTATTGATTAATTGTTTTTTTTTTGCTAAACTAAATAATAATAATAATAATAATTGTTTGAATTATTTATTGTTTGAATGTAATAAAATGTAATAAATGTTATAAAATTTACACATTTTTTAAAATTAAAATTAAAATTAAAAATTGCACACAATATATCTTTATAAATTGTAGCCTATGTGTTATTCTGATGTACAAGCTATATTATTGTAAAGTTTCATTAAAATCCATTCAGTAGTTTTAACGTGAAAGAGTAACAAACATACTTACAAACTTTCGCGTTTACAATATTAGTAGGATGTATATATTATATTATATATATTGACAAAAAGTAATAATACAAATCAACAAACATGCCGATTGACCAATAGCAACCAATATATAATACCATTATTATTTTTATTTTGATTTTTTCTGGACAACCTTTATATAGTTAGGGGTATGAAAAATAGATAGTAGCTGATTCTCAGACCTACTGAATATGCATATAAAATTTCATAAACATCGGTCGAGCCTTTTTGGAGGAGTATGGTAACTAACATTATTGTGATACGAGAATTTTATATATTAGATATGCTGCAGACGTGATATTGTTATATTGAAGCGAATGCCATTTTGAAAAATAATAAAAACGATTATTAGATGAAATGCATATTAATTATAGTGATAAAGAGTTGGACTACTAAGATATATATTTTATTGTTTTCCTAAAATATGATTGAAGACAATAATATTTTAGATAATCAGAGTAACCAAAGAGCCGCAGTCCATTTTCAAATATAACATTTTATAATAATATTTTGGATATTTTACGCTTTAAAATAATAATTATTTATTATTTATTAAAATCGACCTAACTGAAGTACAACGAAATTGGTGGATTATTATTTTTGTCATTTTTCGACCGTTTAAATATTTGTTGTCCAGGAAGACTGTGCCGGCTTGGACTCGCGAACTCCATGAAAGCTAGTGAAATATTTTACAGGCCAACGCAGACTAATCTAACCTAACTTAACCTACCTACTTACATACATAGTTACATACTATAGGTGCACAGCAATGTCACAATGATATTGTAACGTTGGCCCAAGTCGCAAAGGGCATATCTCCATAATTTATTAATAAAATGATATTACTATTCTTAAAATCATTACATTGGAGATAGGTACGACAATTTCTAACTATCAATTTCATGGAGGATAAAATGATACAATTTTAGTTACGAGTTTATTATACGATGCTTTTTATTTTTTATTTTTAATCCCGAAATCAAAAAAATTGAGACTTTTGCTTTGTGACTTAGGCCGACGATAACACATGAAGACTTCCAAACTTACTAAACTAACTAAAACTTATAACAAAAACGTTATCTGTGTTCGTAAGTCGATATGTTATATATGTAAGCGAGTTATGAGCATTTTTAATTTGCTATATTTTACACTCGTAAAACTCGCTAAAAATTGAATTTTCATAAAATAACCAACATACAAACACAGATAATGTTCTTACCATTAAGTTTCATAACAGGTTGATTCACTCTAATTCATAAACTAACGAAACTAAACGTATACGTACTTGAATGACGGAGACATCAATATGGATGTAGCACATCTGCACATAGACCTATTAAGAAATGGACTGCGCATTGAGAAAGAAAACCAGTTTGATCACCGAAAAGAAAGATAAAACTTACCATGAATATGGAAGAAAAAGTTTAATTATTTTTTCCAAGGGAATTTTTTAATCGTGATATAGGCATTATAATTCACAATACATTTACACACTACATTTTGAATTTTTGACTATTTTAAAATATTTATATAAAATATGTATAGTAATTTTTTTTTTTTTTGGTTTTTAGTTAGGATTTTATTGTTTCCACTACTTTTATCACTTGATCCAAGGTTCTACGACAATAAATATTATCAAAAAAAATATCTGTTGTTCTATAAAATAAAAGTCATACTTTAATAACAAGATAAATGTACAGTAAGAAGTTATAAATTAATTAAATGCGTGATATTATTATACAATGATTAAAATAAATTACAATTTATAATTTCATGTTGCTTATTATAAACAATAAAAATAGATAAATAATATAATAAGTAGTATGACTAACCATATACTATGACTAGTGTTGCTATTAAAATATAGTTACATACAATTGAAAAATTAAAAAAAAATTAATGAATAAATCGAGTATTTCCATTTATGTATTCAGACTGATAAATAGTTAAAATATAGGTAGTCACCGTTATGTTATGGTATGATTAAAATACTATTTTATTGGTTTTTAAAATGTATTGTTTTTGTTAAATAAGATCTAATTCTTTCTTTTGGTTGACTTTTAAGTTTTGTGTAATAATGTATACAAATAGTGAAATATTTAAAATATGATCAGATATATAAAAATTGTATTGAAGTCTATGGCAGATGTAGCTTTAAATATTAAATAATTGATTAAACTTGGTATTTTAGATATATCTGATTCATGATGTTTGAATATTTTTTCAGAAATTTTGCATAATTTTACTAAATCAGCAGACAGTTGTTTAAGACACCACCTTTATTTTTAATAGCTATTAATGATCCTAAATTACAATGATTTTGTTCCAAAATATCTAAGCAAGTATCACATACCATTATTCTTTGGACCTCCCTTACCATAAATCAAACAATGTACTCAACTACATTGATAATATAAATATTGTCCTCCAGACAAACTACATCATCCATTCCAACATTTGTGGTACACACAGTCTTGGGAAATAGTTCTTTACGAACTTCTAACAAACAATAATCAATTTTAATTGAAATACCTAAACACTACTACAAATGTATTACTTAGGAATGTAAAAATACTAAGCACGGCTTTTTTGCCACAACCTTAGTGTTGTTTACTAGGCTCAAAGTATAGTCATTTTCCCCATAATGTAAAATACACTTTTGAGTACTTTGAGTTTTTAAAGTCAATATCCACTTTCCTAATAACGCTGAACCACAAATTACTCAGTTCTTCACTTTTAGGAATAACATAAACAAATCAGTAGTAGGTACAGACAGAATTAATTAAAGTAAAACTGCTATGACTTTTACCTATGCATAGGTGTAGCTTTAAAAGGAACCGTAGGACATCCTCGAATGCTACATTTGTTTACGATTTTAATTTATGAATTATTCTGGTAATAAATAATAATTAAAAAAAACAATTGCACCTAGAACTGGCTTACAGGACTAAGAAGTTACAAGATTACAACTTGACAAGTACCAAATCAATTCCGAATTTTTGTTTATTACTCTTATCAGTTAAAATAATTCTAATTAATCTTTAGAAAAATAAACTATTTTATTATTTCTTACATATTCAGGCTAAGTTATAGCTCTCTCCCTTAGTGTTCAGATCGTTAAACCTATGGGTACTCAGTCTATTTCTTAGTAGGTCTATTGTGAAGCATCCACAAAACACAGTTAATATTATTGTTAGTTTGATAAAAAAAGACACAATATTTTCGTGTAAATATTTAAAATAAGCAAGATATTATATTAGGTGTACCTATTGCAAGTTGCGAGATAATTCCATGCATCGTATGTAGTAATTGTTTGTAAATAAAACTAATTGTTAGTAAATGCATACATTTAAATTATATTTTTGTTCTAATCTAAATGAGGAAATATCAAAATGTAAATAGGTAATTACGATAATAAGTGTCGTATCTCTCTTATATTAATATGACAAATTTACTCTAAAAGGGTTAACCGTAAAAGACATAAAATATATTACGAGAGTGCCTATTTCACAATTGTGGTTTGCCAAGCCTCTCTTCTCTTCATTATTGCATCTATGTATCTGTATATGGGCGATTGTATGCTTCGCCAGAATATCGGTTAGATAAAAAGGTAATAAAAAGGTCTAATGTAAACACCGCCAGTTTTATTTTCTTACCTGTAATGAGTTTAAGGAAACTCTGACAATGTTAAGGTCATCCTTATGTAAAACTAAATAATATATCTCAACAAAGTAAACTCAAAAATTCAAAATGAAAAAAAAATTGTTGAGAACGCTATACATAGTTATAATAATGGATTTATATTAGATTTAATAGTTAGAATGTCTATAAATTGTATCACATAATTTTAGTTCACAGTTCAAAATATTATAACTTATAATATCAAATATCATGATAATATAACATACCGTAAATGTGGTTGAATAGAAACTGATGCGCGAATAGAAACAAAATTCAAAGTTTCATTGACGAATAATTACAAAATAAGTATAACTAAACTATTATCTTATAAGTTGTTGTTGTATTAAATTGATTATATTATGAAGAAGCTAATTCAATTGATAACTATGTACCTCCATAATAATAGTTGATAAAAAATTGATAAGACCAACAATTATTTTACCTCCAAAAAATGTTTACCTGGTAAGTAAAAAGCTCAAAAAAGAGTAAAAATATTTTTATGGTGTAGGTACCTATGGTAAATGAAAATATAAACATTCAATGAAATGTTCATGTATCTACAGTTATTTGTTATTGAATTGCAACAAAATAAGAATACTACTACATGAGAAATCGAGTGAATACACAATAATGGAAAAATAACAACTTCAAACACTCATAAAAATTACTTACTCATAAATAAATTACTTTCTTGTAGACATTTTTTTTTTTTGATAACGGTAGACAAACTTATAAGGATCTTGTATTAGATTATCAAATCTTAGATTTAAAAAGAAAATTTTTGTGAATTACTAGCTCAAAATAATTTGCACATTATCGTCATTTTTACGTATTTTGTCAATATTTGAACTTTAAATGCTTATAAAAGAAAATTGTGACTATGGATTTTTAATATTTTTCAAATGTCATCATAAAAATAATAATTTATATTAGGAGCCTTGAATTTTCAAGATTTTTTAACCAAACAAATTAAATTTTATTGACATTCATAGGAAAAAAAACTAAAAAAAAGGTGGGTAAATGGATGATGCTCTGCTGTACAGTAAGTTACAAGTGGGTCACTGTAATGGATGGTGTTAAATTTGAATTCAATAATAAATATCATTGTAAAAGAAAAACGATTCTGAGCGAAAACGGTCAGTGAGCCTATGATATTACCAAGTATATTTGATGATATTATTGTGAATAAAGTAATTTATATATAACCTATTTACGTGAAGCCTTGTTTTTAATTTTCAATCCTTAGCTATAAAAGTTGAGCATTTTACACATTTTTAACTACAAAATAATTATTACTTTGTAAATTTGATAAACTTTGTTGAAATTCGAAATTTAAATTCTTATAAAAAAAATTGTACCTCTGCTATTGTAAAAATATATCAGGAGCCTTGTATTAAATTTTTACACTTTTTGGCCCAACGAAAAACTTTATTGATATTTATAGAAAAAAAAACTAAAAAAAGAGTCAAAATATTTTCAAAATTGTATGGTGTATAGGAAATACTAGTATAAACATTCAGTGAGATTTTAATGTATCTACAGTTATTCGTTTTTGAATTACAACTAACTAAGGAAATCGCTAGGTACATGAGAAATCGAGTGAATATACAATAGTTGTAAAAATTTGAATTTCAAACGCTCATAAAAATTTAATTTGACTTTCTTATAGAAATTTTTTTTTTGATAAAGGTAGATAATCTTATAAGGAATCTTGTATTACATTTTCAAATCTTAGATTTAAAAAGAAAAATTTTTACGAATTCTTAACTCAAAATAATTTGCTAATTTTCGTGATTTTTCCATATTTTGTCAATTTTTGAACTTTAAATACTAATAAAAAAAAACTGTGACTAAGGATTTTTAATATTTTTCATCTACTTTTGAAACAATATACTAGGAGCCTTCTATTAAATTTTCAAGCTTTTTTAAGCAACAAATAAAATTGTTTTGATATTTTTAGAAAAAAAAACTAAAAAAAAATAGAAAATGAAATTGTCCCTAAACAGTTCAAAATAAATCAAAAATATTTTGAACATTTTAACGTGTATAGAAAATGAAAATATAAACAACCAGTGAAAATTTCATGTATATTCGGTCATTTGTTTTAAAGTTTTGTGAAAAATCGATTTTGCGTAAAAATTCCCGTTTTTCTTAATTTTTCTTTTGTTTTTTTTTGGCGCTTTTGAAAATTACTGGGCATTTTAAATTTTGACCTTCCCAATGCTTAAACGATATTCACTTTCCAATCGAAAAAAATACTGAAGTTGAAAATCGAAGCATTATTTCGACTACTTATCGTTTGCACCGACACAAAAAAAAATTTTAAAAAAAATATAAAAACACACATCATTGTAAATTCAATACATTCATCGTTCCACTCAGAATCTAAAATTAAAACTGAAAATGTCCGTTAACTAGTCAAAACAAATCAAAATGTTTTGATCATATATGTACGGTTATCTCCATTTTTTTGAGTTTTTTTTTCTAAAAATATCAATGAACATTTTATCTCTTGGGTAAAAAAGCTTGAAAATTTAATAGAAGGCTCCTAGGTTATTGTTTCAAAGGCAGATGAAAAAAATTAAAAATCCTTAGTCACAGTTTTTACTTATAAGAATTTAATTTAAATTTCAAATCTTGACAAAATACGGAAAAATCGCAAAAATTAGCAAATTGTTTTGAGTTGAGAATTCATAAAAATATTTCATTTTAAATCTAAGTGTTGAAAATATAATGCAAGATTATTCATAAGTATGTCTACCTTTCTCAAAAAAAAAATGTCTACAAGCAAATCAAATAAAATTTTTATGAGCGTTCGAAGTTCATATTTTTACAATATTAGATATTCATTCGATTTCTCAGGTAGCGGTTTTGTTATTTTATTGTTATTCAAAAACGAACAACTTTAAATACATGAAAATTTTACTGAATATTTATATTTATATTTTCTATACACCATACAATTTTAAAAATATTTTGACTCTTTTTGAGCTGTTTACAGACATTGTCAGTTTTCAATTTCAAATTGTATTTGTTAGGTAAATGAGCTACGTAATAATTTAATACAAGACTCCTTATATATTGTTACAATACTACAATAGCAGTTATTGATTAGTATTGTGATCTTTCGACTAAAATATATTTATCTTAGTTACCTACCTAACTATAGGTATAAAAGGGTGATATATAATTCAGCTCTCTCTGAATATAATGCAGGATTAGGTTATTATTATTTAAATCGTTGCAACATCCATGGATTTACATTTCCATCCATATAGTATTTATACCAATCATCTACCTATACCTAATAAATTATTCCATTTTAAGGTGTTCAGATAAAAAATAAGGTTAAAATCAAACGCTTTTAAAACAAAATTAAAGTAGGTATTATTAATGAACCCATTCAGTCTTCTTAAATCTGAAAAATAGGAATGGAAATTTTGATTTTGCAAAAGTACTTATCCATCGACATAACTTTTGTAATAATTAAAAATTACTTAGACCACAAAAAATTAACATAAAGATACAGTATTATTATACACTGAGCTGCAATTTGAACAAAAAATTTAAAATGGAACGTATAATATACAGTGATCGATTTTACGATTGCATATTAATATATTATGATGGATTATTGACGACTTTCAATATGTTAAAATATATAATTTACTACGAAAATGGCAAAAATGTTTGACGCTTATGCGTCATTAATTTAGGGCTGGGATGTTTATGAAATTGCATATTTTTTTCTATTTGTCAAATTTAATGCTTACCTGGATACATATTTAAGTCATGTTCTACTGAATCAAATAATACTATTTTTATTTTGCATATTTTTGCATATTTAAATTTAAAAAATATATTAACTGAAGTCTTATTATTATAAAATTAATGAAAATAAATCAATATTTAGGTTCAAAATAAATAAAATAAATTACAATTTTAAACTTTAAATGCGTTTGCTATGCGGTTTAAAAAATAATTTTTTTGCCGCATTAACTCTAGTTTTAGATTCTGAGCAAAGCAATGAATGTATTGATTTTACAATGATGTGTGTTTTATTTTTTATTTATTTTTGTGTCTGTCATCACTTTTTAGGACAGTAAAAGTGCTTGGATTTTCTTCAATAGTAACTTTTCTGATAGGAAAGTGAAACTAGTTGGTACTTTGGGGGGAGTCAAAAGTAAAAATTTCCAAGTAGTTTTTAAACGCGACGTGAAAACCAAAAGAAAAATTAAGGAAAAACGGGAATTTTTACGTAAAATCTGTTTTTGAGAAAATCGATTTTGGTTTTTGGTGAAACTCTAAAACAAATGATTGTAGGTACATGCAATTTTGACCGAATGTTTATATTAGCATTTCCTATACACCATAAAAATTTCCAAATATTTTGACTGTATACGGACATTTTCAGTTTCCATTTTTTTTTGTTTTTTTTTCTATAAATATCAATAAAATTTTATCTGTTGGGTAAAAAAGCTTGAAAATTTAATAGAAGGTTCCTCATATATTGTTATCAAAAATACGGAAAATTCATAAAAAATTGTCTTTTTAAATCTAAGATTTGAATATATAATACAAGATTTCTTATAAGTTTGTCTATTTTTATCAAAAAAAAAATGTCTACCAGAAAGTGAAATTAAATTTTCATGAGCGTTTGAAATTTATTATTTTTACAAAATTTGATATTCACTCGATTTCTCATGTAACGATTTTCTTATTTTGAGGTAATTAAAAAACGAACGACTGTAGTTACTTGAAAATTTCCCTGAATGTTTATATTAGCATTTTCTATATACGCTACAATTTATAAAATAATTTGACTCTTTTTTAGCTGTTTACGGATATAGTCAAATTTCAATTTTTGAAGTTTTTTTTTTCTATAAATATCAATAAAATTTTATTTGTTGGTTAAAAAAGCGTGAAAATTTAATACAAGGCTCCTGATATAATTTTACAATAGCAGTTGAAAAATATTAAAAATGCATAGGTACAAATTTTCTTTTATAAGCATTTAAAGTTCGAATTTCGATAAAACTTTATCAAATTTAAAATTTAATAATTATTTTGTAGTAGAAAATTTATAAAATGTTCAACTTTTATAGCTAAGGATTGAAAAATTAAAACTAGGTTCCACGTAAATAGGTTATACATAAATTATTTTATTCACAATAATATCATCAAATATACTTGGTAATATCATAGGCTGACTGACCGATTTCGCTCAGAATCGTTTTTCTTATACAATGATATTATATCATTGAATTCAAATTTTACACTATCCATTATAGTGACTCACTTGTAACCTACTGCACACCAGAGCGACATCCACTTACCCACCTTTTTTTTAATAATATTTTGCTTTTAAAGACATTTTTTTGTCACTGAGGACAGGAAGTCTTGTAGCAGCATCATTACTCTCGCCGAGTGTTTATATCATTGATGACCTGCAGTGTTGGGAATCATCTAGATAATTTTATATTAGATAGGCTAATTTAAAAAGTGTTAATTTTGTTTTTTTTTTATTCATCGGATTTTAGTACGGTTGCGTTAGGCTTTTGTATTAATTGATTATATTAATCCTCCCTAGGTGGAATTAAGTAAAAATGACAAACTCAGTACAATTTTGATACTTTAGAGTTAAATCATACACTTACGTGCAAATAGCACAGGGTCCGTGATCTACCAAAGGTAGATTGCCTACCTAATAATATACTGCTGCGAATCAGAATTTTTATTCCGGGCAACACAAAAGTTAAGATAAATTTTGAACACCATACATCATACACCGAATACTAAATAACGAATTGACAAAGTTTGAGTCATATAGAATTGGTACACTTAACGGGCAACGAAGTGCCAGCGGGATCAGCTACAAACTATATAAAATGGGGAAATTGTAAGTCTTATGATGTTTTTTTTCGTTATTTTTAATGAAACTATATTTATTTTTTTATGAGGGAAATACAAGGTTTTTGAATTTTTGTTTTATTATTATTATTATATTACAATTAATGATATTAGGAGGATAATAATATTTTTATTATAATTTTTATGTTTTAACCATGTAAAATTATTCAAAAGTATATAAACGTTTAAGATTTTTTTGTTTTTAGCGTGCCAATGGAAATTAATCCATTTTACCCAAATTCTTTTGTGTATGTAAAATAAAGAATGTTTCCAGGATTTAGAAAATGTTATTCTTTTTTTGCGTCCATAAGGAATTATTGCGTACAGAAATGATTTATGTAAAGTTAATTGCAACAAAACATGTTATTTTTTATTTTTTATTAAAATATTCACCTAAAACACAAACATGAACATAATTTTTTTTTTTTTATGAAAAATTCCGTCGGTGACATAGACCATAGAGAAACAATACAATAAAGTATTATTTCAATCGGTAACTTATTTCTAATTGTATTAAAACAATATTTTTATGAATATAATATAATATCTAAAAATGTGTCCATCTATATGCTTATATATAAATACCTAACTATTTTTAAATAATTAAATAATGATTATTGGCGTTAAAAATATAATGAATAACTAAATGCATGTTTTGTTGAGATCAATCTTACAGAAATAATTTCTATACGCAATTTCTTGTGGACTTAAATAAAAACAAATTAAATAATAATACAAAAAAAATTTAAAAAAACATTGTATTTCCCTCATAAAAAAATAATTAGTTTCATTAAAAATAATGAAAAAAACGCGTAAGACGTAGATAAAGTTATAAACATGTTAAAAATAAACTAATGATTATGAAATTTTATATTTGACTTGAGAAAGAAATTAAGCTAATTGCATTTTTTTATATGTTAAAATTTAAAAACACTGCTAAAATAGCCATACGCCGTCACGATGATGATAATAATAATAATAATAATAATAATATAATAATAATAATATAATAATAATAATAATAATAATATGTGGTATCGTCATATGGCGCGTTTCGGTATCGTTCGGTTTGCGTAGACGGTGAGAAAAGGCTCTGTACAAAAATGGTATTGGTAAATTATATTATAGTAATATTATAATATTAAAATTTAATATTATTTAATTTAATTTAATTATTTTATTATATTAAATGGTGTAAACTGTAAATAATATTTGCCGTCGGGAGTCAGACGGGTTTACTACAGCATTAAGCAGGTTTACTCGAATCCGGGTACCAGGGGTGTAGTCGTAGGTGATTAGGTTTTCGGGTGGTGAGTGTGGCGGTAACAATGATCGAACCCACTATTCCACAATAATGACATCCTGGGTATGAGCCCCTATTAACCTAATATCTTTTCGGGGGTACTATTGCGGAACAACGGCAGCAACTACAACAACAACAACAGGGATAGGGACACCGACCGCGATAACTATCACGCTAATAACAATAACAACAACAATAATAGCAATGAAGTACTGGGTCGTGGCAATACGTACAGCGGCGGTGGGGGCGGTTACCGTGTTGATAAGGGTATTGCCGAAGTAGTGGTGTGGGGATGGTCTGTTTAGTCAGCGCCCACTTTTGATCCGCAACTCTGTAATGTGTACTCAGAGGCGTGCTCAGAAATTTTGGATGGTGGTGGGGGGAGGGGTTGCCGGGTTGGTTTGACATTTTGTTTCAAATAAAATATTTGTTTAATTCAGTGGTATAAATCAAGTTTAGCGCCCAATCGAATGTTTGAAATTTTGTTTTCGGAAACCTATTTGCATTACAACCTATTATGAACGATGGTGCAAAAATAAATTATCGGAAATCATTAGTTTTTACGGTATAGCCTTAGGAAGTTCACGATTTTCGGTGTTTTACGCACACGCACAATGCTTATCGTTTACCACGCTTAAAAACAATTAAAACTATTTTTTTATTTTGATGCTTAGGTAAATCAACGTCTTTAAAAATAAAATTCAAAAATAATTCTCACGCCCAACCAAGGTGGTTTTACATAACAAGTCGAATGATGTTTTCGATTTCAATTGTCCCAGCGAGAGTGTCCGGGTATATCTATATAAAAATACCAAAAAATTTCAATTAGCTATGACTTTAAAAAAATTCTGACTTCCCCTGCATCTTTTTCAGCATGCTTTACTACATATGCACGTTAAGATAAAAAAAAAATTGAAAAAAAACCATTCAGTAAAACAGAAAAGTTCCAAATGCGCGACAAAATATTGCGTTGTACGAATGCGTAAAACACCAAAAATCATGAACTTTTGTATAGGCTATAACTTTATAACTTTTTAATAAACGATTTCCGGCAGTTCATTTTTGCATTAACGTTCTTAAATCGTTTTAATACATAGGTTGCCGAAAAAAGAATAATTTTTAATAAGGTGGGTAAATGGATGACGCTCTGCTGTACAGTAAGTTACAAGTGGGTCACTGTAATGGATGGTGTTAAATTTGAATTCAATGATATAATATCATTGTATAAGAAAAACGTTTCTGAGCGAAAACGGTCAGTCAGACTATGATGTTACTAAGTATATTTTATGATATTATTGTGCATAAAGTAATTTATATATAACCTATTTACGTGGAGAATTGTTTTCAATTTTCAATCCTTAGCTATAAAATCGTTTCACTCAGAATCTTAAATCAAAAACTAATCAATTTATTGATTATGAAAATTTAAGAAATATAAAGGGTACCTACAAGGCTGGGCATTAACGAGTTAAAAGTTAAAATTAAGTTTAAATGTTAAGTTAATTTTAATTTAGTTAATTAACTCGTTACTTTTTTTTCAAAGTAACTTTTTACTTGATAAGTTACTTTTTTTTCAAGATTAACGTGTTAACTTCATATTAATTTTATTTCAAAAGTATCTAAATTAAGTTAATTTTTGCCCGAAGAATAATGCCAATGTTTGAATGGGTTTTTACTTTGATGTATCATTTTAAAGTTCCCAAAGAATTGTCTCGAGCGTAAAGAAAAACTATTAATAAACCATAGTATGTTTTTGGAATTTTTTATTTTTACAATATCTCAAATTTTAACTTTAAACTAAGTTATAAGTTACTTTTTTTTTAAAAGTTAACTTTTAACTTAACGAAAAAAAATACGAGTAACTTTTAACTTAACTTAACTTTATTATTTTAAAACAACTTAACTTAACGAGTTAAAAAAAATCGTTAACTTGCCCATCCATGGGTACCTGTCAGATATCATTAGTAGGTTGTCACATATGTGACTATGAAAATTATTTATTTTTTATTTCCAATAATATAAATTATTGAGTGGTTTGATAGTAAAATACATATTATCAATATTGTGGAAGAGAAGATAATCTGTGTAAATGTTGTATATTTTAATATTACTAAACATAATTATTAAAATTCAAAATGTAAAATATCACAAGTACCTATTATAGCTAAATATTTAAATAAAATATCGAAAATCGACTTATAAAACTACATGACAAGCTTTTTTCTTCAATACTCGTAATAAAAAATATGTTCATACTATAATTTCACCATAGGCGGGCGCAGGATTTTATGTCGGGTGGAGCATACATTTTTAACCGGCCCTATCAGATCCAGGAAATCACAGACTTCATTAAAACCTCATAAAAAACTTTCACACCACACTGCTCAACTCTCCTGGCTCATTCCATTATCAGCTCCATGTACATCCGCCTCAACGCAGACTAAAACGAGGTTTAAACAGTTCTTCATTATACAGCAGCTGTGCTACTCGTAGCGTCAATATTAAGCTATACAACTCACCATTTATTATATCTGTTATTATTTTAAATTATCAACTACAAAATAATTATTAAATTTTAAATTTGATAAATTTTGTCAAAATTCGAACTTTAAATGCTTATAAAACAAATTGTGCCTATGTATTTTTAATATTTTTCAACTGCTATTAGAACGATATATCAGGAGCCTTATATTAAATTTTCACGCTTTTTTACCCGAAAAATAAAATTTTATTGATATTTATAGAAAAAAAAACTAAAATTATTGAAAACTGACAATGTCCGTCAGCTCAAAAAGAGTCAAATTATTTTCAAAATTTTATCGTGTATAGAAAATGATAATACAAACATTCAGTAAAATTTTCAAGTATCTAAAGTGATTTAAATAAAAAAGAAAATCGTTACATGAGAAATCGAGGGAATATCAAATGTTGTAAATATATAAATTTCAAACGATCATAAAAATTTAATTTGACTTTCTTGTAAACTTTATTTTTTTGATAAAGGTAGACAAACTTATGTATAATCTTGTATTACATTTTCAAATCTTAGATTTAAAAAGAAAAATTTTTATGAATTCTCAACTCAAAATAATTTGCTAATTTTCGTGATTTTTCCGTATTTTGTCAAGATTTGAACTTTAAATGATTATAAATAAAAATTATGACTAAGGATTTCTAATATTTTCAAATATCCTTGTAACAATATAGTAGGAGTCTTGTATTAAATTTTAAAGCTTTTTACCCAACAAATAAAGTTTTGTTGACATCCATAGAAAAAAATACTAATAAAATTGGAAACTGTAAATGTTCCTAAACAGTTCAAAACAAATCAAAATATTTTGAAAATGTTATCGTGTATAGAAAATGCTTATATAAACATTCAGTCAAAATTTCATGTACCTACGATCGTTTGTTTTAGAGTTGCACCTAAAACCAAAATCGATTTTCTCGAAAACTGAATTTGCGTAAAAATCCCCATTTTTCTTTTGTTTTTCATGTCGCGTTTGAAAACTACTGAGTAATGTTTACTTTTGTCCCCCCCCCCCCCCCCAAAGTACCAACTAGATTCAGAAAAGTTACTTTTGAAGAAAATCCAAGCACTTTTACTATCCCAAAAGGTAATGACAGACACAAAAAAAATAAAACAACACACATCATTGTAAAATCAATACATTCATCGCTTCGCTTAGAACAGCGGTTCCCAACCTGGGGTACGCGTACCCCAAGGGGTACTCGAGATAATCTCAAGGGGTACGCGAAAAAAAATTGAGCAATGGCGGAAAAATTGAATTTGGTTTATTTAAAACTATTCGTTTCGTAAATATACAAATTAGTAAAAATGAAAACTTGTAGGTATATAAAAATATACATTATTACATTATATTATATTATATCATTATTATTTTTAATTAAATGTTTAGAGTGGTTATGTGAAAAATTTTAAAAAATATAAAAAGAGGTAGAATCTAGAAAAATATTAAGCTTAGGGGTACAGCAGGAAAAAAAGTTTGGGAACCGCTGACTTAGAATCTAAAATTCAAATTACGTGTAGGAGTATGTACATACAATCAGTTTTAAAATAAAAATAATGTAATTAACAATAATAAAATATAAGTTCTAAGAATTAAAATTACTTGTAGAGGTACATACAGTCAGTTTTTAAATTTATGGTGCATTGAATATTGATAATTGTATAATGTTATCATAATGTAATACAGCCAAAGAGAGCTCTCAATTTCGTGTGGGTCTCTTGCAATGTATGGTATGCTTATATGCTTCCTGGGAGGGCGCAAAAATGAAAAATTTGAATTTCATGTTAAAAATTACAGCGGTCAGTGTTGTATATTTTATTTACAAAAACTTCAACGTCCTTTAGGTATATTAATTGAAGCATAGTTAAAAATAATATCTAATAATTATAATATATTTTATATATAAGTATAAAACCAATAATAGTTAGTAAATACAATCTATCAATGTACAGAAAGACCTTACACTTAAGCAATAATTCTTAATAATTGAATAAAAATAATTACTGTTTTATGGAAATGTGGAATTACCAATTATGTTTGCGTTGTCGCCGAGCATTTCATCTATTCTTATTTCTTATACATCTTATATATCTATTATTATTAATATTGTTATGATTATGTAACGTGATTACGTGTTGCGAATCGATGCGTCCGTCGCAATGTTTACGAGTTTTGTATTTATTATTATTTTTAATCATGTGCGCAAGTGCATTTATTATTAGTCGTCTTAAATCGTCGCGTTCACGTACTTTTTATTTGTAATATTTAATATATCTTTGTCGGGCGCTATTTCCCGTGTTAAACGTAATATTTTTTACAAATTATTAATTATTATATCGTGGCCATGGTAGATCACTGTTAATTATATTTTAATATTTTATAATACCTAGGATAGGCAGCAGCTGGCCAGCAGGCATAGCCAAATTGTGAGTTTATTTAATACTTTTATTTATTATTACTTTTTCTCAACAGCTCAAATAGCTGTATATTTATTATTTATTTATGGTATTGGTAAGAGGGCCGTTATCTATTGTTTTCTGTATTATCTATTTTTTGCTGTGAATTTTTTCTATATATAGTTTATTCGAGCTTTTTACACCACACACACAATATCCAATGATTAACAGGTCGATCGGTGGTAAGTAGCGAAGTATTTCGGTCACCGGGCACGCGTACTAAAACTGTATGCCCCCGCCGGCTACAAATTTTAAAATTATTTTAATTATATATTTTTATTAATATAAGTTGTTGAAATATTATTATATTACCCCGGGGAAATGTCAACTTACCCCAGCACATGGGTAAGATGACAAATTTTGTTCTTTTTACTTAAAAAAAAATTGGTTTAAATACAAATTTTGACACTGATATTTTTTTACAGCTTTTCCACAAGTTAAATTAAAAATTGGTGTAGAATTTTGACTTAAGCCATAATAATTAGTCATTTGAGAATACTTCAAACTTTAGATTCGTCAACGGGTCTCCTCTAATTAGCTACTTATTTTTGAAAAATACTTGGTAAATACTTTAGATATAAGCCAACTTATTGAAAACTTTGCTGAGAAAAAAGCTAGGAAATTGCAATTTAAATGTTACTTATAAGTAAAAGTAATATTATTATGCATTATGTTATACCTATGTTCTTATAATTATTATGTATACCTATTTATATTTTAATAATTTATGATTTAAATAATATTAACATACGCTTACATAATTCCAAGGCAAAATCATTATTTGTATTGTGTTTATAAATAATATTCAGTGTTGAGTTTTTTTTGTAAATTAAAATACTTAAGAGCGCATTTTGAAGTTTCGCCCCGAGCGCAATATTTTGGTTGCTACGGCCCTGTATAAAATCATTGTATAAGAAAAACAATTCTGAGTGAAAACGGTCAGTCAGCCTATGATATTATTAAGTATATTTGATGATATTATTGTGAATAAAGTAAGTTATATATAAATATAACCTATTTACGTGGCACTTTGTTTTAAATTTTCAATCCTAAGCTATAAAAGTTGAACATTTTATTCATTTTTAACTACAAAATAATTAAAATAATAAATAATCTTCCATTAAATTTTCAAATATAAGATTGAAAAAGAAAAATTTTTATGAATTTTCTACTCAAAATAATTTGTTAATTTTCGTGATTTTTTCGTATTTTGTCAATATTTGAACTTTACATGCTTATAAATAAAAACTGTGAATAAAGATTTTTAATATTGTTTTTTTATCAAATTTCATTGTAACAATGAAGTAGGAGCCTTCTATTATATTTTCAAGCTTTATTAAAAAACAAAAAAAATTTTATTTATGCTTATAGAAAAAAAAAATTAAAAAAATGGAAACTGAAAATTTCTGTAAACAGCTCAAAATAAGTCAAAATATATGGAAAATGTTATGGTGTATAGAATATGTGAATATAAACATTCAGTCAACATTTCATGTACTTACGGTCATTTGTTTATGAGTTGCACCAAAAACCAAAATCAATTTTCTCGAAAACAGATTTTGTGCAAAAATTCCCGTTTCTCCTTAATTTTTCTTTTGTTTTTTACAGCACTTTTAAAAACTACAGGGGAAATTTTTACTTTTGAACCCTTTAAAGTACCAACTAAAAGTTTTTACTGTCCTAAAAGTTGATGACAGACACGAAAAATAAAAATTAATAAAAAAAAAAGAATACACATCATTGTAAAATCAATACATTCATCGTTCCACTCAGAATCTAAAAACCATTCTATGAGAATTTGTTTGTTTAGTGTTGAATATCTATGTCTATTACTTAAATTTCTTATAATAAATTAACTTAATTTTCCGGTAAACCTTTGAGGTTCTGAGTGGAACGATGAATGTATTAATTTTACAATGATGTGTGTTTTTTAATTTTTTAATTTTTGTGGCTATCATCAGCTCTTAATACTCTAAAAATGCTTAGATTTTCTTCAACAGTATATTTTCTGATAGGAAAGTGAATCTAGTTGGTACTTTGAGGGGGTTAAAAGTAAGAAGTTTTCAAAAGCGACGTGAAAAACAATAAAAAATCTCTCAAACAAATGAACGTATATATATATGAAATTTTTACTGGTTGATCATATTTGCATTTTCTATACAGAATAAAATTTTCAAAATATTTTGACTTATTTTGAGCTGTTTACGGACATTTTCAGTTTTCAATTTTTTTTAGTTTTTTTTCTATAAATGTCATTAAATATTATTTATCAGGTAAAAGAGCGTGAAAATTTAATGAAAGGCTCCTACTTTATTGTTACAATGATATTTGAAAAATATTAAAAATCCTTAATCACAGTTTTTATTTATAAGCTTTTAAAGTTCAAATCTTGAAAAATACGGAAAAATCACGAAAATTAGCAAATTATTTTGAGTTGAGAATTCATAAAAATTTTTCTTTTTAAATCTAAGATTTGAAAATGTAATACAAGATTATCCATCAGTTTGTCTACCTTTATCAAAAAAAAAAATGTCTACTAGAAAGTCAAATAAAGTTTTTATGAGCGATTAAATTTATATTTTTACAACATTTGATATTCCCTCGATTTCTCATGTAACGATTTTCTTATTTTAAAAAACGAATGACTGTAGATACTTGAAAATTTCAGTAAATGGTTATATTAGCATTTTTTATACACGATCAATTATCGAAAAAAATTAGACTCTTTTTGAGCTGTTTCCGGACATTGTTAGTTTTCAATTTTTTAGTTTTTTTTTCTATAAATATCAATAAAACTATATTTGTTAGGTAAAGTAGCGTGAAAATTTAATGCAAAGCTCTTGATATATTGTTACAATATTAGTTGAAAAATATTAAAAATTCATAGGCACAAATTTTCTTTTATAAGCATTAAAGTTCGATTTTCGACAAAATTTAATAATTATTTTGTTGTTAAAAATGTATAAAATGTTCAACTTTTATAGCTATGGATTGAAAATTTAAAACAAGGTTCCACGTAAATAGGTAAATATATATATTACTTTATTCACAATAATAATATCATCAAATATACTTTGTAATATCATAGGCTGACTGACCGTTTTCGCTCAGAATCGTGTTTCTTATACAATGTTTTTATATCATTGAATTCAAATTTAACACCATCCATTACAGTGACCAACTTATTGTAACCTAATATACAGCAGAGCGACATCCATTTAACCCACCTTTTGTTTTGTTTGAATAAGTAATAATTAATAAATTATAGAATTTTAAAATACTTTTATTATCTATTTACTATTGTTATACTATTTGTCTATCGAACTTTTTTTGGTCAAAATAATGTCTGAGCCTCTGCAGAATATTAATTGAAGATTTCTGTCCTTAACGTAATATAATTTTAAAATATTATTAAAACTTAAAATCATAATATTTTAACCAAATGTATGTTGAGATTATAAACATAAATTCGCCATAATTTGTTATTAAAAATGGTTGTACTTGAGTACCAATAATCCTAACGCTGTTTCAAACAAAACTATACAGGCACGGTGTGAAATCGAAACTAGTATAACCAAAAAAAAAAAAACTGAGTATAAGCTATATTCTATGTTGGAGGTCACCATACTTAAAAAGGTGGGCAAGTGTGTGTTGGTCTGCTGTACTGCTATACAGTAGGTTACAAGTGGGTAATTTTAATGGATCGTGTTAAATTTGAATTCAATGTATACGAAAAACAATTTTGAGCGGTGACGGTTTGTCAGTGTGGAATGTGGATATTTTATATTATACAAGGTATCCCACCTGACTTTGCCCAGGCCAAAGTTACCCCAGGTGATTTTAAAAACTTCTTTTCAGACCAAACAAACAAAAGAAGGAAAATTTTTGCTATGTCTGATGAACCACATTTAATAAAAAATGTTCGGAACCAGCTTCACAATAAAAAAATTCTAAAAGTACATAGTAATTAGTCATATAGAACCTTTAATTAGTTAAATTTAAGTATATTGAATAGTCATCAGTTATCAAACAATTTAAACTAGATTTAATTCTCTAACTAATACAATTTTATTAATGTAACTTGGTTGGGGACAGTTAAATATAGGATATTCAGGGAAGAAGTTAGTTTCTTTTGAATAAATTTAATCGTAGATCGGGAGTACGAATGGTATTTAGGGTTTTAATATTACAAATAAATGACGATTGATTATTACTTACAAACAAATTTTACCAAAATGTGGGACTGTCTCTGAGTTCAGGCGCGCATGATGTCTATCGCGGAGAACTGGAGTAAGTTCTCTTACATAATATGGATATTTGGTGGTGGCCTTACAATAATAAATGTGGCACCTAAACCGGAAGGGCTTAATGTATAGTCATAATTTTATTAATTTGTTATAAAAAGGTATTTCTATCAAGCACTTGATACTCTTTTTAATAGTCTATTATTATAAAAAGTCTTGGACGTACACAAAAGAAAAAGTTTTTAAAATTCTTAATCGTATATGCTAGTAAAAATATAAGTTAAAATATAATATTAAATTATTATTTTCATAAATAACTGACAGTTATATTTTAATGTACCCACTCTATGTACATTTATATTTATATATATATATGTATATATATAAGTATGCCTTGAAACATCTTAAAAATTCTTATGATTTCTGCAATTTCGAATAGGAGCATTTGATTTTTCTGTATCGTCCATCTCGTTTTTCACATAATACTGCATTCCAAACAAATACGTTTGAGTTGAGAGATACCTATACGAATAAATGTAAATAAATTACCTTGTATAAAACTATATAAGTCAATGTCCTGATTAGAAGTATAATCAACAAAATACTCAAAAACTTCAATGTGATGTTATCTTACTACGACCTAATCGTAAATAATATTTCTAAAATATATATCAATTGATTTTAATTTACAGTTAGATATTAATACAAACACATTTTCTTTAGATTGTTATGATTTTTTGAAATTATTGATGGAATATGATTTTATTAATTTTAATTTAGAAAAAAAATGTTGGAATTATGCCGATTAAATAAATAAATAGTAATTATGCAGTCACCAGTTACAGTGGATATCATGCTAAATTATATGGTATACAGCAGTATTGACAACCTTGATATAATATGATGTTCTAAGAATTATCAAAGATTAAATATTTAACAGACATACAAATCCAATTTGAGATAAATATTGATTTATTAAAACTAGAAATAAGGATTTAATATAAAAAAAACCAAAGTTAAATAATTAATGATTCAATGGATGTCATGTAACGGACAGATAAATAAATTGTGTTATCAACTGTAATAAATTAATTCTACATTTTTGTTAAATAAAATTTAAAAGTCCTTCATATAACATTAAATACCAAATAATTATATTATATTATATTGCTACAATTCATTGGTAATAGTCAGGGAAATAGTCAAGGCTGTGAAATATCTGTGCAGTTTCCATTTAGGCTTTATTAGGTACCATGGCTCTTAGGTGAATCAAATTGTCTCGCAATTATAAAAATAATTATTTACAACAAAATAAATTTATATCCCATATCAAATGTATTATATATTTTATTTTAAATTACTCGTTTTTTTTTGTCAATTAATTAATATTATTTGAGTCCGACAAATTATAAATTCATAAAAAAATAGCTTAAAAAAATGTAATGTACTATGAGAAAGTTACTATGAAACAATATAGTTAGAAAACGAAACAAATGGGATAGGCCAAATAATGCAGCATAAAGAAATGCTAATCCGATTATAGAAGGAACAAAAGACTAAGGATCCAACTCATATGTAGAAATGAAAAGGGAAGAATGGAAGATAGCTGCAAACCAATCTACGGAATGAAACTATAGAGAGATTTTACACACACTGTTGCATACTTGTGTACCTCTTATTGTAAAATAGCCAAAAAGTGTTAACTTGATTTATGTAGTTAAAATAGTTAAAATATATTTACTTCAGTAGTCCATTACTGTATGAATATACGATTGAAAGTTTTTCACCGTCTACTTCAGTGTTTGCCAATATTTTTGGCAAATTATCTACAAATTAAAAATAAATTATTTTTCTATACAAGATTAAAAAATAACTAAAACGTATTTTAGTAATACTAATTTCATTAGCTATGAACTCAAATGCAGTCTTGGGTAAAATACTTTTTAAAAGTATTTGGAATAAATACTCGAATTTCCATGAAAAATAGTAATCTGAATAAAGTATTTAGAATACTATAAAACTATTCCAAATACTTTTAAAATATTTTTTTGTTTTAGATTTTAATAAAATAATAATAGTTTTTGGAAAATTATAGCTTATGGTTAAATATATAATATATTGTTTGTAAATTAAAATTATAATATACCTATTTTGCGTGAACAATTCAATATTTATATTAATAATAATATCCTAGTTTCTAGATATGACTACTATTATATGAGTCTAGAATCTATAGTTAATACTATAGTCATGTCATATACATATATTCTGACATTCTGTCGAAATTTACAATGATTCATTGTTTGTTTTTAAGAAAAAAATAGAACAACATTTAATGCATTATACAATATACTTAATTATAAATATTGAAAATAAATTCATGGGGGGGGGGGATCTATCCCTTTCATTACCAATCTAAAGTTTAGGAAAAGTATTTTAAAAGTATTCTGAATACTTAAATAGTATTCTAAATACTGTGTTTGAAATACTACCCAAGACTGCTCAAATGCCCAAATTATAAATCTATAACTTAAAATAAAGAATTTGATACACGCAGATATAATTTATTGAACTGATAATAATCTTTGTGCATTTGATTTGTTGAATTATTAATATGTAAAAACAAGTTTTTTTGTTTAAAAAAACATACTACAGTACGTTTTAAATAGAATTGAATATTAATTCTTAAATGAATACCCAAAAGTCTTAAAAGATGGTATACACCGTATACAACAGCTGGCTGTTTTATTTCTTCATAATATGCACTGTCAGGAACGGCTTTCCAAGAGTCTGCTTTTAATATAAAATCATCACGGACTTTTTCAAATGTATCTTTTACAATTTTTGAATATTGAGATTTTGTTAAACTGTAAATAATATCACATTAGTTAAACACAAGTCTTACACAAAATATTAAATTCTATTAAATACCTGAAATCTGGACAAGTTTGTTTAGAACTAAGATATTGACTGGTTAGTATGCGTGTGTTTTCCCGTACAGCTAATAATATTGTACAACCATTTAATAAAAAGATATTTTATTAAAAATATAGGAAATTTTATTATTTTACCTTTAACATTATTTTTATTATCATGGCTCTCCAATACTTCGTCATTTGGTACATTATCATAGTCTTGTTCTCCATTTCTTAAAATATAATTAAAATATTTAATGGATAAAAAAAAAATAATTTTGAATTATAAAAATAATAAGTAACTTAATCATACTGTGAAATAATATTGTTTACAGGTGGTGGGAGAGTCACTTTTAACGCTTCATAGTATTGGGCTTGTTCACTTTTGTTAACTAACAACATTCCGAATAAGAAAGTGTTAAAAAAAATCCTCAGACTATCTAATACTTCAATGCAAAGTGTGTAACTATAAAATTTAAAAAAAAAATAAAACAAGAACATAGTTATAAATTTAATTTTTTTAAATTTTTTATAATAAACAGAAGTTAAAAATTAAAAAAACCAAATACTTCTTTATAAACGACAATAAATTAGGTATAAGTTGGTTAATAGTTATATTATGTAATGATTTCTTTCATAGTAAAAGATATAAAGTAACCGTTTTTCTAGTTGTTTTTTGTCAAGTACTTCAGGTTGACGGTTTTTATGTGTTGCTTTATTATCACTGAAGTCATTTCTTGCTAAATATCTAAGGTAGTTTTCAAGCAAAGTAACCACATTGGATTGACAGGGTAACTGAATCAACTAGAATCATATTAATTGGATAATAATAAAAAGAACAATATAAGAAAAAACTACCTACACGTAATATGTACTACTATTTCTTACTGTATTTTTTTCGCGTACTAAATAATAATTATATTCAGTATGGTATTTTAAATAATCTGGAAATTCAAGGTCTGGTAACCTTTTTTTAGGTAACAGTATTGTATCAATAGGTACTGGTACATTTTCGTCTTCCACCATAGACTTACCATCTATGGAAATTATAGCTGGCTCTACTACTAGGTGTTTGGATTTAGGTATAACTGCTCTTTTCTTCCGTTCTTTTCTGTACATATTCCTAATACTTAAACAACAGAATCGTTCTAACTTATCCAACTTTTTCAATGACAATGCAACACTTACCGCGTAAGTTGAGCTTCTTTGGCCAGTTCTTTTAGAAACTTGCGATTTTCTTCTGTGTCTTTCAGTATAAAATCATCGGTTACATATACATCCCATTTGGAATTCCAACCCTGAAAAATGTGATCATATTTAACTTGTAGAAGAGTCAAAAATATATTACACTTACATGAAAATGAATGAGAAATTTGTAGATCTTGTGACCTTGCTCATCTTTATTAGGCACCACTTTTAAAACCTAAACGCACAGAAATAAAAATGATTTATTAAAATGCTGCAAGTGGGATGGTATTTATTATTATATTAGTATTAGTTGATATTTGATTACTTTAGAATCGTAAAGGACTTTCGCTTTCGCAGGGTCTGGCTCGTAGCACAGTACATTTTCGCCTTCTACAAATTTGCATTTAGTTAATAGTTTTTTTGCAGCCATGGTTAACGATTGATATTGCCACAAAGATGTCAACAAAGACTAGATGGAATTTCTCTTAAACTGCCACCATCATTGTACAACACGAATTATACATAAGCTGTATGAAATAATAATAGCAAAGTTCAATACGAATTACAATTTATTAAAATTTTAGGAGTAAAACAGTATTAATAAAACTCGTTTTTTGAAAACATAAATTTCTTATCAATTCGTGCTACTATATCATTTATCAAGGACGCTATTCGGTGTGACTAGTAACAAAACGTGTTTACCGTATTTGGAACAATAAACACTAACTCTGTATTTCCCCCACGTTTTCTTTTACTCTATAACGTACCCCTGACCTCTAAGCTCTGTCCATTAGTTAGTATGTCTATTGTCTATGGCCCCATCCATAATATATGATCTAAGGCCGCATCCATAATATTATGTTATTTATATAATAATAATTGTTGGTGATTAATTATGGTGGACAATCACCGCTACAGGTAGGATGTTTGTGAGTAATTTGAATACTCTTTGGTGCGGCCCCGCTGGTTTGACTTGACTTCTTCTATTTTATAACGTCTGTGGTATATGGTCTATCGTCTAGTTTACTCTTTTCCATGGGTGTCATGGCGCGTCCTTTTTGATATCGTTTTTCATTCGTTTGCTGTTGTGTGATCGTATAATATAATATTATTATAAGTTATAAACTGATAACTGATAAGTCATATTGGTTACTACTGGTAACAATGGTGCTCCGGCATAGTATACCAAAACATCGGGATAATGGCCACGATTTAAGAGGACGTAACGCGGGTATATTTTATTGTACAAGTGCATTACAAATTTACGCTCAGCAGATCACATTAAGCATCGTTAATTTAAAAATTAGAGTGAATCGACCACCTAGCTATTGTGAATCTTGATGGCAAGAACATTAATATGAAAGAACATTGATTCTGTGTTTGTTTGTGGGTTTTTTACGATGGATAGTTCAACTTTTTAACAAGTTTTGCGTATATAATAATATAGCGTAAATTGAAAATACTCATAACTCACTTGAAAACTGTCTTACCTTGTTTCTTATCTTTGTGTTTTGGAAGATTGTCAAATAAAATTAAAAATATGTTTTCAGCCATATGTCCATTTAAATTCGTCTGGAATAATTGATACAGGATTTCTTTACAACTTCCTCCCAACGAAATCGCGTATTACGCTTAATTAAGAAATTCTATAGCGATCTTCATTGTATATTTGAAATTGAAGTTGCATTCGAAGTTCTGTTTACCGCGGTAGGTTAGTGGTAAGAACTCTTTTATTGTCCGATCTTTTGTCGCGTTCGAACCCTAGTTGACCCCACCGTAAACGGTATTCCGAACGAACACACCACAGTAATCGCCGTGGATGATAACAAGAAATACTAATTTTATAAATTACTTATTATAAAAACAGAGAGGTAATTTTGATAGATTGGTAAGATAGATATTTGGTGATGATGATTATTTTGTATCAAATAGAAAGCAATATATTTAATAAAGACATTTTTTCAGGAAGTTTTTGTGACTTCATGTGTCACTCGTATACAACCCTCTTATTTGAATTGTTCATTAATGATATTCAATTTTTTGACTAACGTGGTATGTTGTAATTTTTTCCGACGATCATAAATGGTATAGTGTAATTAAAACCACTTTAATGATGCGATATTACTAAATACATTATAATATTATACATATATTTTTTTGGTATTTCAAATATGATTAGAAAAGTATAGAAGATGATTTTGATTAGACAAGTACTATAACTGCAGATGATGAGAGTTGGCCATTACCACCCTGGATAGTGATCCTGGGGCTATGTTGGAAATAGATACCTAAAATATTATCTAGATAAAGCTAATAGATAAAAATGCCCAAGGTATATAGATAAAGATATATTGATAAATATATAGATTGACAATGCGTACAAATTCATTTTTGTAGTGTAAACTATAAATGCGCGTATATTAAACAATCAGTTTACTTTTTCATCAATTTCATCAATTTTCATTTTATTGTTGTGGCTTAGTCAATATTAAAACAGCACTTGGTACCAAACCTAAAAAAGATAAACAATGAAAAATTAGTTAACAATTTTGTATGCAAGAAAATAATTTTTAATTTCTAATTTTAAGATCAAATATACTTTACCACCACAATATTTTTTTATTTTTTTGGAACTTAAAATAACGAGTTAAGAACAATGGTGCGATCAGACTTTGTAGCTCAGACTTAGTTTCAGAGTTAAATTGTTATGAATTTCTATATTTTTTCACATGCGAGATACAAAACTTTGCAGTTAAAATATAACAAGTAGTTGGTTATTACACTTAGTAGCTTTGGTCGAAAAAAATTATGAAATTTGAAACTAAGTCTCAGTGATTTCAAAATCGTTTTCTGCACCAAAAGTTATATATAAAGAACAAAATTTTTTTTTTGGTTTTGTGAGGGCAGCATTGTGAATTTTAGCTGATTTTTTTTCTTAATCCTATCTTCCCTATCGTACCTATCTTACAGCAACAACAATAAACAATAATAATAATAAAAACATTTTTATTTATAATTTTATTGAAAGCATAATTTAATTTATAAATTGTCATAAGAATTGAGATTTGGAATGATAAAATATGATTTAATTTTGATATTACCTAATTGATCAAGTGGTTTTTCATAATCATCACTAGTAAAAATTTTTCTTGGAAAGCTTGTAATGAGAGAGAAGGGAGCATCACCATCAGAACGGTTTAGTTCAATATAAACTCTTACAGCAGCCATAGTTTCTTTAACATTAAATGTTTGAACAATTGTTTGACCATTTGTAAGACGAATCTAAATACAAATAAATATTTATTAAAATTAAAATTGTAATAACTAGATAAAGTATAATTAAAAATCCAATTAATAATATAATTAAGTAAGATATTATTTTGTATAATTATTAATTAAGGGCGGTTGTAAGAAAGCCTGTATATGGTATGACCCATGACTGAATAAATAGGTATGATAACAAAAAACCAGGTTTTTCCTGGCTTTTACTTTTTCTCCCCTATTCTACACAAAACCATTGCTCTAAGTTCTCTGCATTTCTTTGGTCGACAATGTCAATAGGATGTTCTAGGAGCAGAGAACTATGCGATAGACGTGGCAAGGGTGGTATGCATATCACAAGTTGTGTTCATACCTATTTATTCAGTGATGGTATGACAATTACTGGTCTTTCCAGTTAACAGTCATATTAACAATGAGTCCCAGTAATAATATTAAAGTTTAATAGAAATTAAATCAATTTAATGAATATGACGTGATTTTTTACTCAATGTAAATCTCAAAAACATACTTTATTATATACTAATCAATATATTTTTTATAGAACAACTAATGGATTGCAAGGCTTGAAACTTTTATGATTTTTTCGGTTTTGATTCCAATTCGGTTCTTCAAAAAAATTTGGTTCCGGTTCTTCAAATTACAGAATTAAGGTTTCGGTTAGTTCTGGTACCGGTAAATACCGGTTTTTTTCAAAAAGTAAAAAAAACCAAGTATAAACTTCATACATATATTATCTAAAATTATAAAATCAAATTATAGTAGCCTTATTGGGTTGAAGGACTTGGCAAGTTTACTACAATGTTGTTTTAAAAAATAGGGTTGACTTATGTTGTAAGAAGTGGGAGTCAGTTTATCGTATAATTTGATACAATCAAACCCTCCATGGTCTCTATAAAAAGTGATTTTGTTTAAATAATAGCCTAGAATTTTGTATGATCTGCATGTGACCAAGTGACCAACTTTATAGTTGTTGATATCACTTATTAGCTTACTCACCACTTGAAAACAGAACTCTGCCTCAAAATATTATCTTAAATTATAGGTTCTTGTAAATTCATTTTTGAGATCCAGGTAAATAGTTTTCTATTAAAAAGGATATTGAAATTAATGATCATTGCTCAATAGATTCCGATTTATACAGCCCTTAGATCCTTGACTAACTTACTCTATAGCTGTGGCCTGTGAGTCTATGGCCTTGTTAGTTATAAAATTTAGCTTGAACTACTGACATTTATAACAACAATTTTACAATAGGTAAATAAAGATATTTTTATATAAAAATCATATTTTGTGTAAATATGTACTTAACTTAATACTTAACTGATGATTTTAGTATAAATTAAAATGACAAAATTACTTTTCTACTAAAAGTTATTTTGAATAATTTACTTTTTCTTATTTAAACTTTTAAGTTTCAAAATCTATATTCATTTTTGATAATTTAATATGAGACAATAATATATATTATAATAAGATACCTACTGTAGTATAATTAGTTTTATTTTTAAATTTTAATCTAGACTAGACATTAAATATAGTACTTTTGATAGGTTAGAAGACAAAATGTATAGTTTATTTTTTATGTAAAATTCAATGTAATAAAAAATTAAAATAACCTTATGAACAAAAAACAGGATGACTGATCAGTATACATTTACAACCAAATTTTATGAATCAACTATTATTATTTAATATGTATTATTTACCTAAATATATTAAATAATTAAATAAAACTAGAACCGAAAAAAACCAAAAAATTATCTTTCGACAATTATCAGTTCCGGTTCAGGTTTAGGTTCCTAAGAAAATCAAAGAAGGGTTTCGGTAAGGTTCCGGTTCCAATATTTTTAATAGGTTCTGGTTAAAATACCGGCATTTTTTATTTTGGTTCCAAGCCCTGAATTGGATTGTTAATTGAATGTAATAAGTAATAATTAAAATGTAAAATTCAATATGTGTATTAAGCATGTTAACCTGTAATTTTGTTTCTGTATACTCCTTTGTTTGTTTATGAGAAGCTACTAGTAAAACTTGTTTTGGTTGTTCTTCTGCAGAAGCTAGACCATACATTTTTTTCCTAGCTAATTTATCTGCTTCTATTTGAGTTATTACTTTATCACGAGCAACTTTATCTTCTTGTTTTTCACGTTTTCTTTCATCCATAATTGTTTTTATGTCTTCATCTTCAAGCCTGAACAAGTTAAATAATTTTTAATGAATAGAACAAAAATTTTTATTACACATATCATTTTACTTTTTTTTAGCAGCAGCCTTCTCTTTTCCAGAGCGAATTCTAATTTTTTTTCTTTCTAGTTCTCCTCCTTTTTCTTTAGCTTCGCGTTCTTTACGCTTTTCTTTTATACGTTCTTCCAATTTTTTCTTCTGTTCTTTTTTTTCATCTTCAGTTAAAAGTTTAATTTCTTGAGTTGATTCTGTGAAGTTACTATGACCTGATTTCATGGCATGATATTCAACTGCAGTAGTATCAGCAAATAATTTGTTACAGCTAGAAATATAATTTTCAATATGGTTGTAATCACAAATCACCTTCTAATAAAAATAATTGAAATACATGAGAAACCAGTAGCGTATTTAGGGGGTCATATCACACTCCCATCAGGAAATCAAATTGTGTAAACAATACAACATAAATAATATGAATATGTCTATAAAAATGGTAATATCCCTCTCGTAAAACAATTTAGATGCACTACTGGGACCTAATTGATTTAACATTATAAATTACAAACTACAAACTAAGATATATCTCAAATTATGTTTAAAACTATAAATCTGTGAAATTATAATTAATAAATTCTCTTACTCTTCACATTTGTATGATTTAGCTACTGTTGCAGATGAGGTATTAGTTTCTGAATTAATGTTTGCAGTAGATTCTTCTTGAGCAGTTGACGGTTCCATTTTATCATCATTGTGTGCCAGTAACCTTTTAGATAAATTATATATATGTTACCATAATGTGTATAAAAGAAGTCTTTTAAAATTATTAGACAAGATTTTAATCTATAAATTATCGAAAAAACAATAATAATTAAGAATACAATATTTATGGAAATCTGTTATTAATCTACGCAGGGATGCTGCCGAATAGCAATACTTTAGAAAAACAGTCGTGTGTTTAATATTCTATTATACTGCCGGTACATTCTACACAAATTCCTAATTCTTACCACTCCATAGCAGGTTCGATACCTTGATTTCCTGTCATTGAAATACTCTTTTCACTGTAACAAAAAAATTAGAGACGTTTTCAATCAGATAAATACAACTTTTGAGAGTTTGACATGTGTAGAAACGTACGCTTTTTCTTTCTGGAAACCCATGTCAATAAGAAACTGAACGGTTTCCTGAGACGTCATGATTCAATAAATTGTTTAAGGTAGGACTTTAATAAAATATAAAAAAGGAACAAGACTAGTTTTCGAAGGTTGACATTTTGTTTCAGTAGTCCGTACAAATAAAGCCGAAATCAGATATTCGTTTTTTTTCCGACACCAGCTTCATATTTGTTGATATTGCCACCGGACGGAGAATAGATTAAATTGATAATGCGACCAAAGATAACGTAAAATAAGTCCTGAACTGATAATATTTTCAGGCTGTTTGCTCACATTTTTGTATGACACGATCATGAAGACTAGAGATGATGAGGAAAAACTCTGCTGGCCGCCTGCACAAAAATTGGTTCTATAAAACATCGCACACTTATTTTTTGAACCAGTCTGCGTGGTGGACAATTTCGAGGCTGGCTCGCTGTAGGTATATTAACCCGTATTAAATAGGGACATACTCGACTTTATTACTTTAAAGAATTATAATTAAAAAAATAAAAATCATATTTAAATTATAATTACATAATCGTATTCAGCGCAAATTTATCTTTAAGAATAAATTACAAAAAAAATATTAATATTCTGTATTTATGTTATAAATTTAATTTTTAAATTAAGTATTTTAATTATATATAAAGACAAGAAATGTTACATTTATACTGGTGCATATTATTTTTTAGTGGTGGATTCATAATTACGATACCGACTGATTACACCAAATTGAGGAAATATTGATAAAAAATTTAACGTTATTTTAAGCTTAAAGTAACTTTAAGCACTTAAAGTTTTCGATATTTTTAAGTGTTATGTTTTTCATTTTTAAAATTAAATTAAATTAAGTTTTATATAAAAATAAATAAAAATAAGTCGAAAATGCCCCTGGTTAGGCTAGGTTAGATTAACTTATTAAATGTTTGTGTCTTATGATTTTTTGTGTACTTTTTCAGGTAAACCAAATGAGAGCTAATGTAGACAATTTGAAAAAAGAATGTGCAACTAAAAATCTTAAACCAATAATGGAAGCAATAAAACTATTACCAAATAGTCAACCAGAAACTGTAACGCCATGTTTAGATGTATCAAAAGTTTGTGAAGCTAATGGAAGAAGGTACACTTTGAATTGGATTTATGAATGTATTCTTATAAGAATTAAAAGTAGAAAAAACATAAGAATTCATGGCATTCTACCATTACCTTTCATAGAAACTTTACAAAAATATTTATTGCACACAAAAGGTGTTTATGGATTTCAGTCTACATTTATGCTTCTCCAAAAAAAATTTTTCCACATGAAACCTAAAGAAAGAAGAGGTAACTACTAATTGTGTTTTACTTAAGTTGTAAACTACCAATCTATATATTTTATAATCTTTATTTTAAATGTAAAGGTACATTATAATTTGTAAAATGTTAGTTCTTATTATTTTATTATAGGAACCTTACTCTTACTTAGATTGGGAAAGTATCAGAACAATTGGTGTTTGACAAAAAAACATTGAAAATAAATGGTTTTACTGATCTTGGAAAGTACACACCAGAACACCAAAAAAATATTAGAGGAGATCATGCATTTGTCATCATGTTTCAACATTTTCGAGGGACGTGGGTTCAAGCTGTGTTATGCTTCCTAAGTAAAGGCACAGCAAATAGTTCTGTTTTACATCAAATCATTATAGAAGCCATGGTTCTTCTTGAAAAGTCTGGTTTTTTCGTTGATGTTCTTACCACAGATGGAGCTCAATGGAACAGAAATATGTGGAATAAATTTGGTATAACAGAAATTGTTGTAAGCTGTGATTAAAAAAGGTGATTGTGATTTATGTCTGATTTCCCACATATGATAAAATATTTTAGAAATTCTCTTATAAAACGAAGAGAACCTAGTGTAAATATTTAAATTATCCGCATAACTATCAGTGTTATTTGAAATTAATGTGATCAATTTTGTTGAATGCGTATATTTAATAAACAATGATTGATTATAATTTATAAATAAGACTATTTAATATGAAGTAGGTATAGACTAATAAATAATATAAATAATCTTATATAATATTAGACACCAGAAGGAAACATTAAAATCAAACATTGGGAAGCGGTAGTTGATGAAGAAAAGTTGTTTGATTATTCACTAAAAGTGTCAAAATTACAACATGAAGACATACATCCAACATTTTATCAAAAAAATGAATGTTGGTCGAGCATTTTGCGTAATAAGTTTTGATACAGTATCAATAAAAAGTATTTATAAGTACAATAGTATTTCAATCTGAATATTCTTTAGTGTTTCAGTAATGATACAGATATAGCTATGGAACTATATTATAGTGCAACAAATGTAAATCTAAAAGACTGTAATAATAGCATAGTTTTAATAAATAAAGTAAACATATTAATCGAAGCAATGAACTCTGGCAATCTCAGACAAGCACTAAAAATAATTTCAATAGAAGAAAAGGTGAAATAATTAGATATATTGCATCAATTGTGATCTTCTATTAAATAATTGGGAAAAATTAATATTTTTCAATATTTTAGGATTTCTAAGGACGAGATCTTGATTGGGAAACTAGAGCCAAAAGATTAAATGATATTTTATTATATTAAGAAAAACAATTCTGAGCGAGACGGTTTGTTAGTCTGGATATTTTATATCGTTATTATTTATTATATCCTGTAAGTTGAATTAATATTATAATATTATAATTTTTTTATTTGTTTCTATGGTGATAACCAAAGTATGAGAAATTAAAATCCCATTTTTATCGATTTTTCGTAATTTGTCGGTGGTTTTTCCCGTGGAATTAAATAATTATTGAGAAAATCGAAAAATGACCTCTCTAAAGTACCATTTTATCCAATTTTCTAAAAAATAAAGTACTATATTATGTTGAAATCGAAGCATTCCTTATGGTAGAAATTTTGTATACAGGATAAAAAAAAAATAAAATAATAAACACCATTGTAAAACCACTAGCTTCCTCGCTCCGCTCAGAATCTAAAAGATAGACTAAAAGGAGAGTTAGATTCAATTATAGACAAAGGTCAATTTGAAGAACTTCTTGACGTTATAGCATTAATGCGCGACCATGTTTATAGTTAAACTAGTACTTAAATTAGTTAAGTATTAGTTATTGTCATATTTAGCTGGTTATATAGCTAGAAAGGCAAACCGATTCACTAAATGTGAAAAATGTCTTTTTAGCTTAAGAAACGATTGTTCCTCTTCATCTAGAGACAAACTTATAGATGTGCGATCAAACGGCCACTTAATACATTCATCTAATAATCTATTTAGTTTAATTTATACTTTAAAAAAATCGACACTAGAAACATTGAAAAATGAAGAACTTAATATGGATATGGTGATTCAATGCAATTGGTCGGTTATGTGTAGATCATAAAGAAGAATTTTCTAAAGCCATTTTCCGGTTTTTTTTAATAAAGGTACTATGACTAGTAAGAAAAAACAAAAAAAAAACAGTCAAGTATCCAAACTGTAAATAATAATAACAATTATGTAAAATAATTATGTAAACGTAACAGTTTACCTATTTTTATTTATTTTTTCTATTTGTATGTACATTCATTACGTATTATAGAACATTTTTAAGATAAATTTGCACTGAATACGATGGTCTAATTATAGTTAAATACGATTTTTATTTTTTTAATTATAATTTTTTAAAGGTAATCAAGTCGAGTATGTCCCTATCTAATACGGGTTAATATACAGCGAGCCAGCCTCGAAATTGACCGCCACGTAGACTGGTTTAGCAATTAGTGTGCGATGTTTTATAAACCAATTATTATGCAGGTGGCCAGCAGAGTTTGTCCTCATTATCTCTAGTCTTCGTGGACACGATCTTAGAAGACTTAGATAATACACCAGTAAAGAGTTTAATAATATTAACCTAGCCATTGATAAGAATGTGTACAATAGGTTGCCTATGCAAGGCCCAAAAGTAATTCAAAACTCGTATAAGACTTAATACTAAGTAAACGCCACATAAATGGTATTGTATAATAATATATTAAATGTGATATAATTATAGTATTTTATATTTATTATAAATGTAATATATTTTGTATATTAATATATAACGTTATTCATTTATACATAATTATAACATAATATAAAAGTTATAGTGGAGCACATTCGGTCGGTCGGTATGGCATCGTCAAAATTCTCGGAAATTATTGGACCCCAATAGTTTTCTCAGCTTTTCGCCAATATACAACACTTGACTGTTCACTATCAGGCGCGGATTCGGGAATATTTTTTTGACGGGCTAGTAAATTTAACCACAAAAGATAATACAGTAAAATTATGATTTAATTAAATATTTCAATAAATAGTTCAGTACTAATAAAAGTAAAAAAAAAAATATTGAAATACAGCTACGTGTAAAAATTTAATCTTCTTAACTTATCACGTGGAAATTCATTTGAAATTTCGTCTGGATTTTGTATTAACTCTTCACTTTGTTCTCTTTCAATTGATAGTAGAGCTAGGATATGTAAACGATTTCCATGATTGATCTGTTTTTTGTTTTAATTCTCCTCATTGTAGAAAAATTCCTTTCAGTTGTAGCACTTGAAATTGGAATAACTAAAATTCATCTGTACACTTTTTCTAGATGTAAGAATAATGCTCCCATGCCTTTAATTGCATCTAATAGATCCACGATTTATATTTTTCAAGTGACAGTTTATGAATGTTTGAAGTATTGTGTTTTTCTAATATGTTTCTAATATGCTTCCAAACAGAATAACCATTAAAAATCAAAACTTCATCTCTGTAACCCGAATTATCACTAGTGAAATGGTGACAGTAAAAACAAAATATCGAATCTCTTTAATTCTCTCATTTTTGAATACTCTAGCCATTCGTAATTTAAATACCACGAAATATTAAATGATCTTTGTTTTCTGCTGATGCTTCGTCTAGGCACCGTAAAGTTGGGTTGATTTGGCCCGTTTTCAACGTTTTGACTAATATCAAAAATATTGTTTTGAACATCGCGATCAATGACACTTTTTGAAAAAGAAGATTTACGGATTTGTTTGGAAGTAACAGATTCAATATCAAATTAATCCGGTTGTTAAAAGGGACCAATAAAACGTTTCATGGCCAAAAAAACGTACATCACCCCAGCCCCACTCATTTGGGATTTTTGAATGTATTTCGCCTAGATATTTAGTATGTGATTTGTATAAATTTGTACGACACTGGTTTTACCATTATTATGAAAAAACAGTGGTTGGGGCCGGGTGATGAGATTTCAGCCCCACCCATGCTTAAAAATGATATATTCATGGTTTTAACATCATCATGTTTTAGTACATCATTTGTATGTGTTTATACGATCACTCCAGACAAATTTATTCTAACCCTTTGAAGGAAAATCCACTTTATAAATATATGGCGTCCCCACAGCTCCACCCATATTTGAAAGATTCATTTTTTTTATTTTTTTTACACCAACTTTTAGTACGTCAATTGTGTGTAATTGTATGATCACTCCAGACAAATTTACTCTAACCCTTAGGTGGCATATCTGATTTATAAATTTACGGCGTCACTCATCCGTTGGTAAAGTAGGGTATATAACAAATTATAATGGTATATATCATGTTATTGATCTTAAGTTCAAATTTTAAAATCATTGGATATTCACTCGATTTCTCATGTAGCTATTTTCTTAAGTTGAATTTTTTTTTATCTTTATATTATATATTATAATTCTACTGTACGTGTGTTGTGATTGAAATCCTCCTAAACGGTTGGACCGATTTGAATGCATTTTTTTGTATTCGTTTGGGTGACCCCAGATTGTTTAGATTCACAAATCATTCCCCTAGGTTCAACCAGGGGATGTGCTCAAACGGATATTTAGAGATTTACGTTGAAAATGTTTGTTTATAAATGGTTGCCATGGGTTTAAAAATATTATAATAATAATTATTAGTTGGCGTGAAATCAGTGGTGTATTCATTTGATGCATTTAATTTTTTTGTACGCTGTGTTTTGATATTTTATGTATTGCAATTACGTACATATTGAGCGTATTATACTCACATATAAGTTATGTACATAAAACAATGCCACTTCTTCGTGGACGAAGAGGAAATATTGGTCGACAGACGCGGCATTCACAATTAGTCGAGCCGTTTAAGAGGAGTTCAGTGACATACTTGGTATAACTTTGATACTTTAGAGTTATAAATTATAAAGTTACGTACTAACAGCACGGGGTCCGCGATCTACCGCAGGTAGATTGCCTACCTGATAATATACTGCTGCGAATCAGAATTTTTATTCCAGGCAACAGAAAAGTTAAGACAAATTTTGAACGCCATACACCGAATATTAAATAACGAATTGAACAAAGTTTGAGTCTTATAGAGTTTGTACATTTAACGGGAAACGAAGTGCACGGGATCAGCTAGTATAATATATAACACGACTCCTAATATATTTTTACAATAGCAGTTGAAAAATATTAAAAATACATATGTATAAGCACAATTGTTTTTATAAATATTTAAAGTTTTAATTTCGACCAAATTTATCAAACTTAAAATTCAAAAATCGGGTAAGTGGATGTCACTCTACCGTACAATAGGTTACAAGTGGGTCAATGCATAATGGATTGTATTAAACTTGAAATCAATGATATAATATCATAGTATAAGAAAAATGATTCTGAGCGGAGACGGTTTGTCAGTCCGGATATTTTATATTGTTATTATTTATTACCTATAGCCCTTAAGTTGAATTAATATTATTTTTTATTCGTTTATTAGTGACGAACAAAGCGTTAGAAATTAAAATCACGTTTTCCGTTGCATTAAATTACTATTGAGTAAATCGAAAAATGACCTTTTTAAAGTACCATCTTGATCCAATTTGCTAAAATATAAGATACTCATGTTGAAATCAAAGCACTCCCGGTAAAAATCTTGTATCCAGGATAAAAAAAAAAATAAATAAATACCATTGTAAAACCACAAGCTTCTAAAATGATTTTGTAGTTAAAAATGTATATAATATATTAATATAATAACAATATAAGTATAATATAAAATATCCTAGGCTGCCAAACCGTCTCTGCTCAGAACCATTTTTTGCACACATGATATATATAATTGAATTCAAGTTTACAGTCACCAACTTGTAGCCTACTGTACAGCAGAGCGGCTTCCACTTATCCGCTTTTTTTTTGTATATTTAAAAAAAAAAAAATGTTGTCCCCCCCATTTTAAACTCCTGGGCACGCCACTGCATATTATACTGAATAACATAATTATTCTGTGATACATATCATTTAGTAAGGTCCTCAATCTTAATTCGTGGTACATACTACATAGGTACCTAATATATTATAATCTCTATGCCGCAAACCATAAACAAATGTATAATACATCTCGTTACCTACATATTTCTGTTTGTTAGGGCTCTTAAATTTTATATACATATTGTTATGGTGGTGATTTTAAGGCTTGCTTAACATAAGCATATGTTTTACTATTGATTCACTTAGTATTGCAGTACCACATATAAATTAAAAACTGCATTTAGTTTATTATAATTAGTTTGCCGTTTAAATTATAGTGCGGGAAATTGGGTGGTCCAAATCGGTGTAAGACTATGAAGCTTATTTTGTAACATAGTAATTACGCTAGGAATTCAATCAATAAAAATATAATTTATGGTTAGCGTTTCACATATATCTAAATTTAAGATATTATAAATATAAATAAAGGTCATGGGGTGGGATTCTATCCCCCTCATAAACATGGGGTCATTGCCATGAATAATATCATGAGTAAACAAACTAAAATATATTCAGTAAGCTCAAAAGTTATCACTTTGAACTGTAGTAGTCGGTATTCAGGTAGTGTGGTCTGTCGACTGTTGTCTGTGCACGGCAATAATAATTAACTATAAAAAGATAAGTTACTTTAATAAACATTTTAACTGAATAAGTTAATAAGTTACAAAAAAAAAAAAAATTAACTAGTTAAAAGGACGTTGCACCCGCATGTGTTGTCTCCGTCTTACACACATATGGCACATCAAATTTTCGTTCACTAGTTTCAATAGGGTGTGGTCAGTTTTAATATTAGAGTGAATTGACCTATTGTCAAACTTTTAAGTAACAACATTACCTCTGTGTTCTCTCGTTGGTTTTTTACGATATTTTAATTTTTAAGTGAGTTATGAATAGGTAAGACATTAATATTTGAAAATGCTCATAATTCACTTAAAAATTAATATATTGTAAAAAACCAACGAGAGTCCAAATTTAACAATTGTTATGTTAACTGGCGTGAAGGTGCTAACTAGTACTCGGGCTGATCACGGCTGATTACAGGCCATTTCGGGCACCTTTTTATAAGGCTCAATACTTTCCCCCGTCTAACGACTATCTGTTGCTCTCAAGAGTCAAGGATGTGATATCCGTTTGCCTATCTCCTAGACGATATTCCCACGCATATGTTCTGGTGAACCTGTAGTTTGTATGTATAGTGCATTCTGTATAATTAACTACTGGGAAATTTTACCTTTGACCCCCCCCCCCCCCCCCCAACAAAGAGTACCAACTAGATTCACTTTTCTATCAGAAAAGATGGTGTTGAAAAAAATCTAAAAATTTTTACTGTCCTAAAAGGTGATGACAAACAAAAGGAAAAATATAAGAATTTAAAAAAAACACACATTACTGTAAAAACAAAACAATTCAACTCAGAATCAGCAAATAATTAAATACTAAATTTACTTTTATTATATTTTTATTTATTTTATTTCTTTATAACTTAAATAAATATGAATTATTGGCAATCCTAACTGGACACGACAAGAAGAAGAGATCGTCAAGTTTATTGTGTATCTATTGTACCAATTTTGGAAATACAAAATTCCGGAGTGCCGGACATCACATCATTATGTTTGCGCGAAGTATGCAGTAAAATTTTTTTTTATTTTAATCTTTATTAGTAATAACATTAGCGTAGTCAACAACCTAGAATTTAGATGTTAGGTCTTACATAATTTTACAATTATATATTATCTTACATTTTAGATTCTGAGCGAAGCGAGGAAACAAGTGGTTTCAGTGTTTATTTTTTTTATACTTTTAATAAAATGTCTACCAGAAGGAGTGCTTTGATTTCAACATATAATATGGTATATTAACTTTTAGAAATTTGAATCAAGATGGTACTTTAAAGAGGTTATTTTTCGATTTTCTCAATAATTTTTTAACGCCACAGGAAAACAACCAAAATTTAATTTTCTAGTCTTTTTTTTCTAATACGTTCTTTATGACCATAGAAACGAATAAAATGTAAAAAAGTGGGTAAGTGAATGTCGCTCTACTGTACAGTAGGTTACAAGTGGGTCACTGTAATGGATGGTGTTACATTTGAATTCAATGATATAATATCATTGTATAAGAAAAACGATTCTGAGCGAAAAAGGTCAGTCAGCCTATGATACCAAGTATATTTTATAATATCATTATTGTGAATAAAGTAATTTATATATTTACCTATTTCCGTGGAATCTTGTTTTAAATGTTCAATCCTTAGCTATAAAAGTTGAACATTTTATAAATTTTTAATTACAAAATAATTATAAAATTTTAAATTTGAATGCTTACAAAAAAAATTGTGCCCTTGTATTTTTAATATTTTTCAACTGCTATTGTAACATTATATCAGGAGCCTTGCATTAAATTATCACGGTTCTTTCCCAACAAATAAAATTTTATTGATATTTATAAAAAAATTAATTTAAAAAATTTAAAACTGACAATATCCGTAAACAGCTCGAAAAGATTAAAAATATTTTAAGTAAAATTTTCATTTCTTTACAGTTTACTTGTTTTTGAATAAAATAAAATAACAAAACCACTACAGGAGAAATCAAATGAATATCCAATATTGTAAAAATATGAACTTAGACGCTCATAAAAATTTAATTTGATTTGCTTGTAGACATTGTGACTGGATTTAAATTTTTTTTATCTGCCTTTGTAACAATATACTAGGAGCCTTCTATTAAATTTTCAAGCTTTATAACCAACAAATAAAATTTTATTATAATTCCAAAAATTGAAATGTTTAATTGTAATAGCTAAGGATTTACAAGATATCTCATAAAAATGTTATACTGAAAACAAAAAATCTAAAAATATAAATAAACAGTTTTTTTATAGATATAAAAATTAAAATTTGGACGAAATTAGATATTAAAATAAAGAATAATGATCTTAGTTATTTTGTTGTAATTAATAAATATTATTCATAGGCACTTAGAACTTGTAGAGTATATTATTATTATATCTTAGGTATATTTTATATACACAATGACATTATGATCATTTTTTAAAAAACTAATTTAACCTACTGTCTTACTTATGTCTAATCTTGTGACTAATAGTAAAATAAACTTAAAAATATCGTAAAAGTATATGGTCCGCACCTCAGAAAGAATATTGACACAAATCAAAAAATACATTTTTAGAGTTATAACCATCAAAATGTGCAGAATTTCTTCCTTCATATTTTAGTATGCTTGAAATGTTTAATTTATGTTATTATAAAGACAGTATGAGCCCAAATATCTGTATTTCGGCTTAAAAAAAATATGGTTTCCAGCTGACACTATCGACACTTCTTAGATGTGACTTTATTCTGGCCTGACAAAATTACTAACCTCAAAATAACACTATTTAAATTACAAATTAAATTATTTACTACCACCCTAGATAACAGATATGTTAATTAATCAATACACAACCTAAATTAAATGAAATAATTTTTAGAATAAATTAATATTTATTTATTATAATAAAGAATATTTTATTCATAATTTTGTGGCCAGCATTTTGGAATCTGATAAGATGTTGCTCTGTCTTTTTTACGGTCATTCATAGGACACCGTTTTCTTGTGGGGTTACTTAAAAGACAAGGTGTACGAGCAACAATCGACATCCTTGACTTAAAAGAATTAATGTATTACAGCAGCATGCCGTACAGTAACAATGACGACAATTTTGAAATCTGTCATGGATTCAATCATACAGAGATACGAAAATTGTTTAGAAAACGATGGAAGGCATTTTGAAAACTTATTGTAGTTAATGTTACTTTGTTATTGTTGGATAAATTAAATACTTAATATTACAAACATGGTTGTACCTAATGACTTATGACTCAGACACTCAGTTTGACTCAGAGTGTTTAGTGTTTATTATTCTATCTGTAATCTGAGTGTTGAATATTTTACTATTTTAGACGGTTTGATTACAAATTACAGTATTATATTATCAATATTATAAGCATAGACATGATCTCTAATCTACATGTGTCGTTCAAACTATGGGTTTTATAATCAATGATACCATTGTCTATTGATATCTGATCACAATATGATCATAGCTAATATCTTAGATCATATACAATGGATGGAGCTACTTTAATCATTTGCTGTGTCCAACATAACCCCCCACTTATTAGTTATTTTATAATGATTTTTGGCGAAATGCATGCGTAATAACTCGTTGTACCTTGAAATCAAGTGGGTGGTGGGGATAGAATGTAAAGCGGCATAAGCGCAACGCATGCACAATAACTCGTTGTACCTTGAAATTAAATGGGTAATGGGAGGTTATGTTGAACACAGCTCGGTATACGAGAAATACACACATAGCTCCATCCATTGTATATGATCTAAGGCTAATATACACACGGAATATAATACTATCTATAGTCGTGACCAGTGGTACGTTAAATTTTTTTCATGGAAAACTCGAGATAGTAAATATCTAAGTCGAAACCCGGAAATTGTTTCGAAATATTATAAAATTGTGCATACTTCAAAAAATCATAGAAAATAAACGGTTGAACATTTTACATTTTTTTTTGCGAATGTATTTTAAAAATCATATCAAAAAAATGGTTATTTTGATTTTTTCAAATACCAAGTAAAACATGTTTTATTTTTTTAATTTTACATACAAAATGTAAAAAAAAAATCTATTTTAAATGTAGCGTAAAAGACAATTGACAATTCAAAAAAAAAGTCAAAAATTTTAAATAGAGTAACTATTATTGCAATTGTCAGTTCATCGTGAAACATCCTGTACATATATTATACCTATATATGTATATGTATACATATACATATCTATTATTTTGTATGTAAGTGTTATGTTATATAACAAGTTATGCATTTGAATGTTATAAATAATATTATTATTACAAATATGATTTGATTTTATTTGGCATAAGTCAAAAAATATTATTTTTCCAAGCAGAATAATGACAATAGTAAAATAAATTAATTTATTAGCAATAATGTTATTAAGTTAATAAAATTATTTAAATACCTAGTAATATAGCCTGACACGTTAGGTTAGGCCGTCTTCTTTCAGAATTGTTTTTCGTTTGGATTGATTTATCATTCAATTTAAATTTAACACATACATTACAGTGACCACTTGTTTACCTTTTTAACATAGTTGTCAACATTAAAAAAGAAAGAAAATAATAATAATCTAATATATTAGGATTTGGGTCGTATTTATTTTTAAAAATGGAAGTCATATTTAAAGTACTTGGTGTATTTACTTTATTTTGGATGAGCAATATTTTTATTTTTGTAGGATTTGGTAGTATTATCATCTGTAGAATTAATTTCATTGGAACTCTGTTTTTCATTCAGTCTTTGTTTCTTCGCATCTTTATTAGAAACTGTACTGCACATAACATTGCTTTGTTTTATCTTTATTGAAACAGGATTAACAATCGCATTAGATGGTTCTACTGGTAAAAATTCAAGTCCCTCATCTTCTGGTTGTAATTCAGTTGTACATAGATCTTGTTCAACTGCATTTGATGATGCAATGCTTGTTATTGATTCTGTATCATTTTTACTATAGCCAATTTCAAAATTATAAATTGAAGTTATTAAAGGATCAGAAAACTTAACTTTTGTTGAACGAACACATTTTTTTTCTCCTTTAATCTTAGGAACAACAATGGGAGATGCCACATCTGTTGATCCTTGATATATATTGAACAAGTTATTCTGTGATTCTCCATATAATTCTAAACGAGTAGTAGAGCTAAAATTGAATTAAGATTAATATAATAATAAAAATTAATACATTTCAACAAAGTAAGTCTTACGTCATAAAGATATATCCCCGTAAAAATGTCAAGTCAATATTTTTGAAACCAGGATTTGTTTTAGAAATGTGCCCTTTACACGTTGCACATATGAACATACCTGGTTTCAGTAATAAAGGAAGTTTATTTTCAATCAATACACAATTCCACATTTTGTACATCAACCAGTCATCAGTGTTAAATGGTGCATTGAGTTTGTCACCACAGATTTGACAGTTTAACATTACCATGATCTAATGAAAAAACAATTATACGTCCAAGAACAATATTTATTAAGTAGTTAGTTTTAATTAAATTTACCAAAGCATGATGAACTTTACAAACACAAAAGGGAAATTTCAAGAAGTCTGTAGTTTGTTTTGTAGATTCTACGAAAACTAACTAAAATAAAAATAAATAATTATTAGTCATTTTAATTTATTGTACAAAACATAAATATTATTTACTTACAGGACAAGACTCAAATGTTAAAAATAATTCTTCAATATTTTCAAACTCATTTACAGTCATTTTATGACAATAAGATCGAGAGCATAAATGTATTGAGCATATCCTTGCCTGATTTTTTTTTTTTGGTACATTTTTTTTCACATAGCGTTCTAACAATCTATACTTCTTTTCTGAATATGATTCTTCTTTTTTATTTATAGATTTATTGTATTTGTAAATATTTTCCAGAGCTATCCAGCAAAAATCACAAAGGCATGAATCAGCACATAATGAGGGCTCAACTAAAATCATTCAATAATTGTCAGACACATTCTTAACCAGACACAGTACAAATTTGGTCATTAAAATATTATATTTAATATTGAAAATTTAGTTACATAAATATTCTTTTGATTTTTGAATATTTAAACAATAAATTATAGTTTAATTAAATTTAATGGCAAGCGTATAGTATTCATAAGCAATGATATTACATGTGGTTATATGTATATATTTAATCATGATATACACAAAATAGTATTTTATCACCTACCGTATCAGTTTAATTTGTAAACAGCATGGTCTTAGAAGATAAGGTCGGGACTCTTGGCTTATAATTATGTTTGCAATCAGAGGACATTTTAGTACTTATTTAATCTGCTATTTTGATAGCGCTTCTGTTTCACCTTTCTATGTTCTGTACTATTTACCAACTTACCATCGATAGGCAATAGCAGTAACCAGGTAACCTGGTGGTACAGACGCAAGGTGGCAAAGTGAATCGAAAAAATTTAACTGGTCACCAATTATTAATTAGGTAACTTAAACGTCTAAACTTAAGTTAACAAATAATATTTTTGAAAATTGATGATACATAATAATTATTATGACATTTTTAAACTATATACATAACCTTAATAAAGTTCTGTTTTATGTGCCTAATATAATAGCGGCGAAAAACTTAACTAAAATGTCCTCTCTAAGCGACCGGATTGATTAACGTTGTTAAATAGGGAAGTGTCCTGACCTTATCTTCTAAGACCGTGGTAAATAGTTACCTCTTAGATAACGATTGGCGGCCATTTTGTTGGAGACATTTTATGCGTATGGACTATAGCAGTCGACTATCTAGTATTTTTCTATATCTGTGGGTTGCATGATCAGTAAACATTTAACAAATATAGTGAATTTTATTAATGGTTCATTAAACATGTTTAGAGGCATTAAAATTTTTTTGAATCATTAAATTACTACATTTTTCATGCAACCCTGCATTAATCATTTAAAATTTTAATGATCAAGGACTTAAAAATATTTAAATATACATGCACTAACTAACTAAAATATAATAACATGTGAAATTTTGAACTTAATAAGTGATATAATTAGTTATATGAAACATATAGTTAAATATTGAGTTATGGAAATGCATTTAATGTTTCTTTAGTATGTTTGGAATTGCATACATCTATTTTTCAACTAAGATTTATACTATTAATAGAAAATATTATGAAAATAACCAATAGCGCCTCCCTACTTCCATCCATTAATTACGCTTACAAACAGTTATTGACTGTAATTACGATAAATATATAATATAATTGTATCTTAACTATTAAGAAAACTCTATTGTATAAAATAACAATAAACAATGTATGTGTTGAGAGAAACTAATTTTGGACAAAAAATTGAAAAATATGATAGTACATATTATTATGTATATTTAATTTAAAAGACCCTAAAAGCTTACTTTTTAAAATTTCATTTTGCTTTTCAATACTTCGTATTCGACATATATGTAAAGGAGTATCAAGTAAACGAAAAGCGTTCTTACACCTAAAACAGCATTCAAGGCAAGTATGTGGTCCTGATTTTCGTGATAATATTTTCCTGAAAATATCAAAAAAACATACTATTTTAGGAATCGACAGATTATCACAATTATAGTTGTTATTTTGCAATTATAATCTGTAACTTCCAACACATTAATTTTAAGTCAACAATTAAATTTAAGGGTACTCACATTATTGGCAATGCAGTTGACGGAGAACTTGTATGCATACTTACAATTTTACCTAGATAAAAATAAAAATACTCATGTATAAACTGGCATAAATAATAATATAAATACAAATAATAATCTTTATTATATAGTATTTACTGGCATTTTAATTTCTATGTGGAGCAAGGAAGACTTATAGACATTTTACAGACATATATATTTTTTTTTTGTCAATACTATTTTGACTAAAAAAAATTATTCAGTTTTAAATATTCAGGTCTTCAAGATGTTCTGGTACCAATTTGGATCTAATTTGTAATTCCCCAAGATCTTAAATATATTCGAGATATTGAAAATTCAAAGTTCAAATTTGGTTGTATTTATATTATCCCAAATATTTAAACAACAAATAACAATTTTAGTTATTTTATAACAAAAAAATATTCGTCTATACCACTTAATATATTTTGGCATTCTATTATATTAGTTAAATTATGTTGCATACCAAACATTGGGGGAACTCTAAAGAAATTTTGAATCCTAAAAAAAAAAAACAATAAAAGTGACAAAAGAAGTTGCAAGAACTTCTACGAAAATCTACAAACCACCTCCATTCACAGGATATTGTGGTGTAAAGATTTATCTAAAACTCGAAGAAGCTGCCGGGAATAGGAACAAACAAATGAAAACTTTGGTGAAATTGAGACGCTAACAGGTGAAAAAACATCTATTTAGAAGAATTATTAAAGTATTAAAAGGACAAGAAGTCCTAGTATCACAAAAATAAATTTTAATTAGAAAAGTTTCGGGTGATACCTAATACGTTGATTACACAATAAAAGAATTATCCAAACTACAATATCATTATACATGACATTACAAACATACAAATCAAAAAAAGTCAACCCTAACAATAAGGCTAGTAATCGGACTATGTGAGGCTATCACTATTCTTTATAGACCAGGATCCACAAACAAACAATACATTTATGATCTTAAAAATTTATGTCATCACAAAAAGAAAATAAGTGCCGTGATGTTAAAATTTCAAAACTTTTGGTCACACTCAAACCCTGTTTCAATATACCAAAATGTGTGAAAATTAATGATAGCACATTTCGCTAAATATCCTTAAAAGAAATCAAAGGTAAAATGTGCAAACTGTGGTGAAGCAATTGCCGCAAATTGGAAGGGATGCTCCGCTCATAAAAATAAAAACCACAAGCAGTACAGTGAATACAACAAAATCCTGCTAAATCAGTCACTCAAGATATTTTTTTCGCACAGTTGGCTGGTACTTCGGACTCAACCCATACACAACAGAAAAAAATTATGTATCGTCGCTATAAGGCGTGATGTCAGTATTAACAAATTAAATAAGAGATAAGGTTAGGTTGTACGTAACAAAATGAGAAATTTTAAGAGCAAATTTTTATTATGCATGTGATTGAGACAACAAATATTGTTTTCTTAAATGCCAAATGGCTGGAGCATGTCAGACTAATGTGGCTGACATAAGAAATAATTAAAAACTTATCTGGAAACAGAAGGTATTAACAACAATGATTGGATAGGCTGAAGCAGGATATTAAGAGTTATTGATGAATCGGAAATATTGGAGGACTCCTAATACAGAGATAGGTAAAAAATTTTAATAGAAGATGCTAAGAGACTAAAATGCTTGTAAAAGAATAGAAAATGTTATAATTTATAAATTACACTTACCATCAACTAATTTTGCATCTGTAAGTTCCTATGTAAAAAAAATTAAAAAAATATTCAGTATATGATACAGTGTTTAAATTGTAATATAGGTTTGTATAACAAATAGAATTAATTAAAAAAATAATGTTATATATTTAAATAAAATAAAATAGATTAGGGTAGTTACCTCTGAATTTGATTCAGAAACATTGACATCTTTTTCATAAGATGTAGAGGCCTCATACATTTCATCTTGTTGTTGTTTTTTATTATTATTATCAATAGACTTACAAGATATACTGGCAGAATCTTCTGAATCTCTTGATCCATCAAGTGACAGTGAATCATTTTTTGTTTTGATTTTATTTACAAGAGAATCAAAAGTTTTTTCAGTAGAATCAGTATTTGTTTTTGCATGGGATGCATTTGTCTTAGAACAATTATTTAATATCCCTTCTGATCTGGACTCAGTTGTATTACTAATAAGTTCATTTTCCATTGTTTATTATTGAACCTTTTTTCGTTTTTAAAAAATATTTAAATTACTTAAAGAAGGTAATTTATCTGTAAACAAAAAAAAATCATTAAAATTATGTTTAAACATTATTTGGTATTTTAATTTTGTCTTCTTGGATACATATTAATGTAAGTCATAATATTATAGAAGCCTTTATTAATAATTATGATGAATATAATATTATTTAAAGTAGCTAGTTCAGTACACGCAAGGGATGCTCACTATTTTAGGACAAATAACAAAAACATTTTGATCAAATTAAAAGAAATTTTATAGTTTAACCCAAAATAGGTGGGTACTTCATTCATTTGTACAAAAATGTAGGCATTGACTAAAACCAAGTTTATAATTTTGTAGATCTTAATACAACATAAATTAAACACACACGCTTATAGGCAAGGCTAGGCTTGTTAACTATTTTTTCAACTCGCTATGTTAAGTTAATATAGAAAATTTAAGTTAAGTTTAAAGTAACTTAACTTATCGCTTAATTTTAAGCTAAAAAATAACATAGTACCTAATTGAATAGAGGTATTTGAAGTTTTAAATAAATGTATGTATTAAAATTAATTGCTTGAAATACTTACTTATATAATTTAATACTTTAACCAATGACGAAATCCAACAAAATAATTAATTTGTTTGTTCACTTTTTGTACTTGTTAAGTTATTTTAATACACACTTATCATATGTCTGGACTTACCATAAATTAGATTTGTCTTCCAAAATGTATTAATTTCTTGTATTATGTTATATTAAGTCCTAACGTATTATATGAGTAAAGTTGAAATATTTCAGTTGTCGGACTTATTTTATTTGACCATAAACATTAACTATAAAAAAGGTGTCTTATAATGATTTGTGTTTGATTACAAACAAGTTCAGTGATATTATTTTGTTTTTACTTATCTCCACGTTTTGATAAAATATTGAGTATTATTACTCTTATGTTTTCTTAGCTTGTAATATTAATATAATATTATGGCATAAATAATTTTAACATCAAAAAATGTTATTATACTAATTTGTTAATTCTAAAAAATTAAGTTCTTTGGTGTTTTTATGATTTCCAATTAATAGAGTAAACATTTAATAATATTTAATAATATGGATTTATGATGAAAAATTAGGTAATATCAAATAAAAAAATGAATAAACAATTTACTACCTAAGTGTTGTATAATAACTAAAATTAATTGAAAATTCAATTTTCATTTTAACCCTTCGAGGAGCATGGACTATATTTACGTTTTTAAAAAATACTGTCAAAAGAGCATGGATTTTATTTTCATTTATCAATGCATGAAAAATAGGACGAGCATAAACGTCTACGCTTATAGTTTTTTTACCAATTTTTCATTTTTAAGCTGCTCCCTGAATTGCATTTACGTATACCAAGGCTGCTCCTCAAAGGGTTAATTAAAATATTATGACATAGATGTAGGAAATATCTAATTTACCAAAGATCGTATTGGGTATAACAGCAAAAAGAAAAAGAAAATTGTTATTATAAATAATTATAGATTTAAAAAAGGTAAAGGCAAGTAAGTGTCACACTGCTGTATAGTAGGTTACAAGTGGGTCACTGTAATGGATTGTGTTAAATTTGAATTCAATGATATAATATTATTATATAAGAAAATCAATTCTGAGCGAAAACGGTCAGTCAGCTTTTTCTATTACTTACTACACTTAATATTTGATGATATTATTGTGAATAGAGTAATTTATATCCTACACAGCATTTTCCAATCATCACAACATCCATGGGTTACTTCATATTGTTGATGATTATAGAAAATTTGGTTCCCTAAATAGATGTTTTTGTTTCCCTTTTGAAAATTATACAAAATTCCTAAAAAAACTGATCCGAAAACACGAAAAACCTCTGGAACAAGTAATTAGACAATATGAAGAAATTTCAGAATTTTCAAACCCACCCTTGTAAGTTCGAATAATCAATTACATGTAATAAAAGAACATCATGATGGACCACTAGTTGAATACTATACTGGTTAGACACAATTAAAATGTATTATGATTAATAAATTTAAAATAGTTACATCATCAAACTCTGATTGCTACATAGGTTACGAAGTACAAGGTAAACTAATCATTTGTAAAGTTTATAATATATGAAAAAATTCCAATAATAATGACAATGTAGTATTTATTGTTTAAGTGTTTAAGAAAAATGAAATATATTTTGATAAGCCAGTTAATAGTTTTAAATTAGGAATAGCTATTGTAGATAATTTATCAAGCAATTTTGAAATAGTTGATGTTCATACAACGTTCAAAAAGTACATGATATTGCGTACCAATGAATGTGTATCAATTGCTTACCCAATTTTACATTCTAATACAAATTAATAAGTTTTCATTGTTAATAACAAGTTAACAATAAGTTTTGATGTTTCATTATTAATATTTATACCATTTCATAGTTATCTGTACCCACATTTTATATATTTTTATCTATATATTTTGATTCTTTTACAATTATAAATCATAATTTGTGTTTACAGACAGCAAAAGGCAAAACACACATAATATTTCAATTGCAGAAAGAGATGATTTTGATGAACAATTATTCAGTAGACCAATAGGACACAATATAGTAAGAAGTTTTATTCTTTAATTTTCATTGTTTTCAATATTATAATATACAGCTATTATTATACAATTAGTAATGGTACCATTAAGAAAAATAGTTTGGCGGCCTACAATAATTCGACAGAATTTGTTCATAATATAAATGGTACATAATTTAAATTAAATGATTGTTACATATTTTCAATATTATTATTTAAGTTTTGTTGTTTTCAGATCTATTGCAATATCAAAACCAACTATTGAGAAATATAAAATTCTTAAAATATGAGTTGAAACTAGTATTAAGCAATCAAACGGTAATGCTTGATAAACTGGACCAGATGGAAAAGTGTTCGCAACAAAATTAATTTAATAAGCCTGTGATGGAAGTTGACAGCGTTGACTTTAGTGATTGTCCTCTGCCGATTGATAACATTTATGACTCACAAACATTTGAAGATAAAATATCGGATGATCAAAGTAGTAATTCCTAATTTTTATATTTATGTTATTCATTATACTATACACCATAGACATATTATAAAAAAACTTGATAGATATGTTACATTCCTAAATAAGAAATTGGCAATATTTACAAAATATCTAAATAGATAAGAGACCTATACTGATAATATGTTTTTTATGTACTTTATACCAACTTAGTGCTTAGTATAATAATAATATTGTTTATTGTCATAAAAATATTTTTCCATTAAGATAGGTACAACAAAAACTAAAAAGTAGAATCAGCTTATGAAGTTGCCCCAAAAGCATAGCTTGTGGTGGGTGCAGCAAGTTCAAATACAACACATTTTAACATAATAATAATTATAAATAGATTAAATAAAAAAATAAAATAAAAATACAATTATAAGTTTTATTTTTAAATTCTATTACCTATAACAAAATATGATTTAGATTAAGATCTTTTAAATATTTTTTATAACAATACTTATTTATTTACAATGATAAATTAATATTGAGCATAATAAAAAGATGAATATCAACATCATTAACCATTTTCCTACTAAATTCTTTATCTGTTTCTGGTATATTCAGATTTACAGACTGTTTTTGATGTGTTTTGTAGTTATGCGATGGGGAACAATATTTTAAATCTACATTATAAATATAACTAAGGATATTCCATATTCATTAAGGTTTCTTAGATTAAAAGTATAATGTCTATGATGTTGTTATCATTATTAATTAAACAAACAATTTTGTAAACATTGCTCTGTTGGCTTATTATGGCTGCCGACCCTGATATTATCCTATATTTGGCTATCTACAGTTGTTTTATATGTCTATGGTATACACATATACATATTGTTTAATTTCTGTGTGAATTTGATACTTAAAACTTTCTCTCCTTTTTTGTATTTAATGATATAAATATTTAAGTACAACATGCTTGTATACTTTTTAATATCACTTATAAAATAAACTAAAATGTATTTTTATATGTTTTTAGATTCAATTAAAAAGCAAATCAAATTCAAAAGTACTCCACTCAATGAAGTTGAAGACATAATAAAATATATTTTAGCTCAATCTCCTTATTGCTTGAAAAGGCAACTTTTGAAAAACACTGTACCTAATTCCATTTAAAAATGTGAATAATTACTATCTTATAATAACTCACGTATAATAAATTGAATAAATGATAAATCATTAAAAATTAATTTAATTTATTATAATATTAAACAATAATAATTTAAGATCCGAGAATGGATTATATATATACGTGTGTTTTTTAATCATAATATCTTAAATAAGATTTGATATATTTTAAATAAAAGTTATTTATTACATATTAAACCTATCTTCAAACCCATTATTGTTTATTCCTTTAGAATTTACATTCAAGTGTAGTTATTGGTATATATTTATATAGAATATAATATATTATCAATAATTAAAAGGTTTTGTGTGAAAACAATAATAACAATTTTATAATAAATGATGGGGTATAATAAATGTTAGGTAGCTTAAAAATATATATTCTTATAATACATTTTTAAAGTCTATCCCAGATTATATTATATACTAGTATATTGTTATATAATCTGCTATAATAGATCTATATAATATTTAAATATTACATAAATTACAAATTAATTTTGACTATATTAGTAAAAAATAGAATACATATTACATTTTACTCATTGATTAACATATAATTTAAAAAAAATCAATATTTATTTAATTTTAATTAACTATTAGAAAATATAAATACAATATTGATTACATTTTTTATTTAAATGTTGAAACAACCATTGGTTTACAAATGTTAAGCAACCTTTGTTTTTAAACTTATAATAAATAATTGAAATTGGTTCAAAAAATGTTTTATAGTGATTAATTAACATTTTATTGACATTTTAAGAAAAAAAAACTAAAAAATTTATATTTAAAAATGTTTGTCAATAGCTGAAAATGAGTCGAAATATTTTGAAAAAAATGTGGTGAATAGAAAACGAAAATATAAACATTCAGTTAAATTGTCATGTAGGTATCTACAATTATTCGTTTTTGAATTGCAACAAAATAAGAAAATCGCTATATGAGATATCGGCATCCAAAAAATCGATTGAATATCTAATGTTGTAAAAATATGAACTTTAGACGCTCATAAAAATTTAATTTGACTTGATAATAATCTTACAATTTAATTTTTTAAGAGATCAATTTATTCACTTTAATTTTTAATCTAATGGAGCTATACATGTTTTGCTGATTGTACAATTTGCTATGTAACGCACTTGTAAGACAAAGACAACCAATGTCTGTATAACGTTCTCTTAACAATAAGATACAATTACTGTGTGGGTGTAAACTTACTTGCAAAGTGGCACAGCGTTTTCTTGAATTTCGACTCTCGGTGTAAAAAAAATATTATACTTTGCCCAACAAGTCAGATTGCAATGGCGACGCACGGCTCACCTAGTGTGCGGTGTGACCTTTGAAGACAGCACAAATAGGTAGTACTTACTGCTGTAGAGTTTAATTGTTTTCAGTTTTTATTACAACATCGATGTACAGATTATACAGCTATAATGCGTGTAGTCGTATAGATTTCGATGAAAAATATATGTTTGTGTATTTGTATACACAGAAAGGACTGAGGAGCAATTCACTAATTCCGTAAATTACAATGGACGACGACAGCGAAAAGTATAAACAAGAATAATAAGAGTTAGAACTTAGAAGACAAATACTCCGCATCTGAAACAGATATGGATAATAAACCAGGTTGATAACTACTATACAGTATACGCTGACAAGCGGGCCGGAAGACGGGCCGTTATAAATAATGTTATCATTATGCAGTCGTTATCATTTTGTTGTTATCAAGCAAAAATCTGTTATCTAAAATATGCGTGGCAATTCGTATTTTGATTTTTAATGGCTGAAACACAATTAATTGGATATTTAACTTTATACAATGTAGATCGTAGGTGCAATTAGATCTATTGTGGTTCACAATGTCATTGATCCTATTATGACAAGATCAAAGAATTTATGATATGAAATAATATATAAAACTGTTAAATATAGTAGGTACTTTATTACAGTATAGTACTGTACTACTACCATAGTTATATGAAAAATATCCAAATACAAAAATATAAATAAAGAATTGTTGCAAAACTGGTTTTTTTATATTCTCCTAATAAATTGAAAATCTTTCTTCAATTCACTTAAGTATGGTTTACTTATATGACTATATGAGTGAACCTTTTAGAGTAACCCATTTAACCATTACCTTATATTCATCACGAGTGAAAGTGACTTTTTCAATAATTTAAAATCAGCATTAATTAATACAGAGATCTGCAATGCAAAAACAATTGGAGAGACAGATAATTGTGAGCTTTTTTTTAAACAAATTAATATATTAGGTTATGGATTTGTAAAAAGCAAAACAACAAAATATGATGGTAATTATAATTTGTTTTTGAAATTACAAACAAGTCCAGTGTTGTAAAGAATACTTTAAAAAAGTATTTGAATAAATGCTCAATTATATATTTTTTTTCAAGTATTTTTATATTTGTGTAATAATAAAATATACAATTTATACAAAAATCTTCGAGTTTATTTCAAAACATTTTCATTCATTCAATTGTGACTGTGGCACGTTAAATCATATTAATTATGAATGTGGACAAGAGAAAAAACCAAAAGACAAATATTTAACTGTAAGTAGAGTTAAAATAATATTGAAAATATTAGATATCATACATTGAATCATTCAGTAAAGAAGATGATAAAAGGGTATAATTTATATTTTTAGAATGATCATCCTAGAGATACAAAAAAATAGTTTCATTTACATAGCACAAAAAAATATAATTGTTCAAGAATACTACTAATGTATTTCCCCGAATATGTAATAACAGAGTGTTCACTGACTAAATGGAGGCTTAAAAAACAGGTACTATAAGTTTTTTAAATTGGAATTTTCCATTACATGTGATACAAATAATGGTGTTAAATCTAAAAATAAATTATTAAAACATTTAAATTTTTTTTAATTTTAGATACTTGATTGCTTAAAAAAGGATATTGAGATAAGAAAACTAATTGTTACGAAAAATAAATATCTTATTCATGTTTCCTTAACCGTCAGTTCAACCATGTAATAGAAACTTCTCTTTTAAATCTTCCAATAGATAAATCTGTTTATAACGAAATATCAAGGTTGATAAATAATAGATTTTCAAATGTAAAAACTGTTCGGTCAATGTTGAAAGATTTTGTTGAATGTTCACATTCATAACCATAAATTTCGTCACGATCATTTTACCCCGATGAACGAACAATCAGAAATTTTATTATATAATTCACTTATCAAAGCAAACATCAAAGCAAAATTTATCAAAATACTCTTCAAATTAAAATCGAACAATGGAAAATATCTGAACCAAAAGATAATTTTTATTTACGGCCGTTTAGTGACGAGGATGGAATTATAAAGCAATTACTTTTTTGTCAACAAACGGAATAGTAAAGATATTTACTTAATCGATATGGTAATGTATGTTTTCTTGACACAACACACAAAACTACAAAATATGCACTTCCATTAATCCTCCTTGCTGTAAAAACCAACGTAAACTAATCTGTTGTTGCTTCATTTTTTGTCCAATGTAAAGATTCAAAATCTATTGAAGAAGGTTAAACAATAATTAAATCATGAAATACGACGTGGTCTCCTTAATATTTCGTAATAGATTACTGCGAAGCAGAATATAATGCAATTACCAGGATTTTAGATTGTCTGACTTACATATGTGATTTCCATCGAAAACAGGTATAGTTAAAGATGGACTAATAACAGGGAAATCTGAATATTGAAGAAAATCGAAGTGAACTCCTGATACTCTGGAGCAGAGGTATTCAAACTTTTTCATCAAACTGAACAGAAAGAGAAGATGACGTTAACTGATGTATTGTTGAAAAATCCTAAGGCACAAGATTATTTTATTAAAACATGGCTTACAGTTGAAGAAAAATGGACTAGTAAGTTTTTTAAATTGGAATTTGATATTAAAATTAGTACAAATAATGGAGTAGAATCTCAAAATAAATTATTAAAACATTTCTATTTGAAGTTTTCTAGTGATAAATCACTAAATAGTATAGTAGAAAACATTATTGAACAATTTTTACCACAATCTTTATGTAAATATCAGAAGCAAAATTTTAAACTTAATAATCATTATAAAATAATACCAAATGTTATTCCAATTTTTCTACATGGACGACCTGAAACATTTGTGAAACATATATATAAGCGTTTTTTCATAGCTTAAAATATATATTATACACAGTGAAAAAAGAATAAACATACTTACATTATTAGAACATCAGTTTGAAGTACAGAGTTAAAATGGGTCAAAAGTATATGTAGTACATTTTACTGTACCAAGTTGTAAATGTTTAGATTTTTAAAAGTATCATTGGCCATGCAAATATATATGTTCAATATTCATATATGTACCAGGTTATTCATTTAATGATCTGCTTGAAAAATTCAAAAATAATGTTTACATATCTACCGACCCTAGGTACTCAATAACTAGCCCATAAGAAGAAATAAGTACTATTGATTTAAATATGCAAAATACTGCAACTGCTGCTACTACAAGATTAATATTAAAAAAACAAAAAAGTAAAAGTGCTGAAAACATGGATAATAACAGTAATTTACCAATACAAAGTAGAGAAATTCTGAAAAAATTACAGACCTGACTTACTTAATAGACCAAAGAGAATATTCTGCAGAATGGTTACAACAATATTGAAAGATCTAAATAGTGTTTATGAAAATATGAGTGGTATGGAAAATAAAGATGGGCTAAACTCATTACCTTCTAAACGTTATTCATCAGCATTATTAGATTTGCCAAAAAATACAAAAAAAAAAAAATAATTAACCAACAAGACAAAATAACATGCTAATAATAAATTAAACAATAAATTCAAAAATATTGTAAGAATTAAACATTCTAACTTGGATATATTTATTGAAACAAGTGCAACAACAAAATAAAATAATAAATGAACCGAAAATAGTTAGTTTTAAGGAAAAAAAATTGCAATCATATTGTACGGGATTTCAATATAATGACGATAATGACATTTTATACCATTTAAAAAACATAAGTCAGTTGACCTAAAAATATATATATAATTTATCTTAATATTATAGTGTTTAATTTTAATTTATTCATTTTTACTACATTTTGTGTTGACTTATTGTGGTGATTTATTTAAATCTTGACTATTTGTAATTGTATTGTATGCATATTGATTATGTATTTGTATATTTTTTAGTTTTGTCATTTAAAGGTTAAATTGTTCATTAATGATTAATGTATTTAGATTATCAAAGTATGCCGGGGACCAAACGTCCTATGGCTAATAACTCTCCGGGACGACACGTCCTATCTCAATAATTGTCGGGGACGAAACGTCCGTGGGACTGATTATTTTGACGGGGAAGAAACGGCGGAAACGAAACGTCCATTTACCAATTCATCAGCATTATTTAACTTGCCAAAAAATACAAAAAAAAAATTAACCTACAAGACAAATTAACATGCTAATAAACTATTGACAAACATACTATGTATAGTAAATTTCTTATAAAATTGTGTTATACTTTTTTATTTTAAATTAATTAATGTGAATTAATAAATAATGTGTGAATTGTGAACTAAGATCTTAGTCTGTGGTCCGTGGTCAATACCTAATTTTTTTTATGAGAATGTGATAAAACAAAAATAATAATGACTGCATAATGATATCAATATTATGGTGCCGTAATAGGTAGTATTTGTAATAACGACCCCCCAATCAGGTCATTTGAATCAAACCGTTATAGAATAAACAGTCGCATCAAATATTGTAAATGACAAAACGGGAAACTTAATGATAATATGGACGGTTTTTAATATCAAAAATATTACTTTTCAGGAGACACAAAAAACATTATAACTTTGTAAATTTTTAATGTTAAATTAAATTAAACATAATCATGTTTAATATATAGGTGTATACTGTATATATGTTATGGGCACAAGTCGAAATCGAGCAAACCTCTGAAATGCCCGGGCAAAATGCGAACTGCCCATAATCCTTGGGCAAAATGTCACATTTCGGCTTTTGACCGGGCAAACCTAGTTATGACCAACCTCATTTGGGCAAAACCGTATACTGACTTTTAACGTAATGACAAAACCGTAGTGTCTTATATACGTTATTTATTAAGTAGTCATATAAAAATAAGCAAATAATAATATTAGGTACTCTTTTAATGTTAAAAATGTTAAAATAAATAATTAAAAAAATTAATACATTTAAACCTTTACTTTTTTTTCCAAACATAGCTTCATATGGGGGTTACTTGATGCCAGCATGATAAGCACTATTTTTAGCAAATTAACAAAATCTCAATCCTTCGCTCCACTTTCTAGACTGATTTTCTTCCATCCAAGCATAAATGATGTTTTCGATGTCCTGGTTAGCTCGCTCAACACTTCCCTGGCTTTGCGAATGACGTGGCTTCCCGTGTACCATTTTTAAGCCATCCCACATCAAAACTAAATCATTTATAAAATGATTCACAAACTCTCTACCATTGTCCGATTGTAGTATACACGGAGCTCCAAATATACAAAAAATATCTATAAGATTGTATGCTACTTCGCTTGCAGTTTTTGTTTTTAAAGGTCGTAAAGAAATAAACTTAGTAAAATGGTCTTGGTAAACCAAGATAAATTTAAAATCACCATCTTTATTACTTTGCATATTTATCAGATCAACTTTTGCACGAGAATTAAAAGGTTTTATTACCAAACCTTTTTTGGCATAGGCGTGTTTTTTATTATATATTTCACCGATCTAGGACAAATGGACGCGGCCGTTTGGACGCGGCCGTTTAGACGCGGCCGTTTGGACGCGAAGTCATTTAGACGCGGCCGTTTGGGCGCGAGTACATTTGGGCGCAAGGACAAAATTATAATTATTGAATGACAATAAAATATAAATATATATAAATATAATTAAATTAAATAAAATAAAATAAAATATACACTAATTAATATAGTAGAAAAATCATCAAAATTAAAAATAATTAAAAATGTTATAGTTATTGTACAGAAATATTTTGTGCTTCTAATTGACTATAATAAAAGTCTCTACCTGCTTGTACTTTTGAAGACACGTTATAAAAGACCATAAAGTTGGATGATTAACGCCCATCTCCATGTTAAGTCTTCTGTTGGCAGCTTCGGCGTGATTGTTGGTTCTGTTTTTCCCATTCAAAACTCTATTATACATAGTCCAAATACTAGGTGGAAATAATGGTAATCGACGACCTCTTCCATTTCTATTAATTCGTCCCACGTAATTGTCTTCAAACCAATCTAGTAGAGGTTGTAATTCGTCTGGTAAATATTCCGATAATAATTCAATTGCCAAATCAATATCATTAATTGGAATGAATGTCAATGCTACCACCATTTTCACTAAGATTGAAAAGTCAGCATTATTTCAATAATTAGATACAACTCCTAAATCACATATTTTTTTATAAACATTTTTGGAAAAATGATAAAGACAACCATCAATTTCAGCATTTGGATACTCAGTTTTTATAGATTTCAATATTGCTTGTTCAAAATCACAAGATATTGAAGTAGGGTTTAATCCAGGTTTTAATTGGTTTAACATTTTAAATAAATGAGTGTATGTTTTTTCTTGTTTGTTGGGCAATAACGCATATATAAGTGGGTGTAAACCTCCTAAAGCTTCAGCAAGGATCACAAAAACTTGAGAAAAGATAGATGGAGCGATTTTAAACGTTCCATCACAGTACCAAATTTTTGAATTGTATAAAATGTCTAAGCTACGGTTTCTTCCAAAAATTAAAATACGATTCACTCCCGGTCCACTATCGTCCAATAAAAATGGTTCAGTCATACCTGCTGATGGTGAGTAAACTTTAAAGGAGTCAGGTATTTCTAAAGTTAATAAGTCTTGTGGTGCATTCGGTGATGCTTGAATTTCATTTCGTTTTCGTCTTACTACTTTTTTCAATGCCAGACTCGATGATATTGCACCCTAAAATAAAATACAAAAATAATTAATAATAATACAATGTATATTAGAAAATAGTTAAAATTAAAAATATAATTTGAAGTACCTATAATGAAAATTTTGTATTGTGCACGATATTGCACATTTTAACATTTAAAAGAAAAAAATAATAGTGTTACCTACCTTAGCCGCTTCTGATAATCCAAAAATACATTCATTTATTACGGTTGATGTAGGTTCCATGGTTTCAGCCGCTCTATTTTTCAGACGATTGATAGCAACCGTCGCCTCGACTTTTGCAGCCTCAGAATCATGAGTATGTTCATTAATACGTTTTAGTACGTCTAAACTGTCGATTCCAGTATGAACTCGTGCTTTACACTCACGTTTGTATTTACACCACCAAAATCGTTTAAGCGAGTCAGCACTTAGTTTGTCAAATAAATATATAAAACCATCTTCAGTGAAAACACATTGATCTCGATTCGAATTCATTAATGCCATAACTACTTAGGTACAATATTATGTAATAAATTAAAATAAATCAATATAAATTGATGATTGTTAAAAGTAAATGCTGCAACCACTGTTTTTGGAGTAAACTAAAATTGTAGTTGGTTTGTTGGTGGATTTTATCGATTTCGATAACGTATATATATAAAAGTAACAGAATTGAATTAATACAATACTGGTCGAAGCGACTTCGTGCCTAAACGATAACGCCGATTTCGATAACGTCAGATGATTCCTAATATCGTGATAAAACTTTAATGTTAATTATAATTTTGTCCTCGCGTCCAAATGTACTCGCGCCCAAACGGCCGCGTCCATTTGTCTCTGTTCGATATTTCACATAACTGTAAATACAATAAAATTATATCCCTGGTAATATTTTTGTTTTATTGAATGCTCCATTCGGTTTCGACCACCATGTCCACAATTTATATGAGCCATATGCAATATATCGAACATTTCATTGCATTTTACAAAATAAATAATGTCGCCATTGGTTTTACTTGGTGGAACTATTTACTTTTTAGACTCACCGATTGTGAGTACGTCAAATCTATTTAGTCTCCTGTATTCGCTCGTTGTTTTCTTGGAATTGACCTTCGCTTGTTCTACCTCTTTTATGAGTTCATCATATCTTGTATCACTTATTAGAGCATTAATTTTTTGTGATTTGATTAAGTTTTTTTATCAAATTCAGTTTTAAAATCAGACGCACACATTTCGTTAGCCATTGCTAAAGACGTACTAATATAAGCTCACAAAAATACGAACTACAGTACCTACAATATTGTACCATTTAGATAAGGTGTATTTTGTGTACTTTTAATATAGGTAACGAATTGATAAAATACGATAACAACGATAAATTAACAAGATACATGGGGTCATTTATAATCGTAATAAATTTGTATGATAAAAATCACTATTTGTATTTAATATTAGCGAACGTATATAAGACACTACGGTTTTGCCATTACGATAAAAGTCAGTATACGGTTTTGCCCAAATGAGGTTGGTCATAACTAGGTTTGCCCGGTTAAAAGCCGAAATGTGACATTTTGCCAAAGGATTATGGATAGTTCGCGTTTTGCCCGATTTCGACTTCTGCCCGTAACATATTATGTATATATAATATAAATAAGTGTTTAGTTATTTTACTATTAAATATATTTTAGTATTTATTTATTTTCTTCAAATTATAATGACTTATGACCTATTGCATATTATACCTGTTTGACTTGAGCCCTTTCGCATCATGACTTAAGACCTATTGCACCTAACCTTTGTCATTAAAATAAGTTATAATTAGTTACTTAGGCCTTTTCCAATAAAAAAAATTCTCTTTAATGACTTATTACCATACGCATTCTATTTCATCTCGTAAACCAAATCTCACATGGCATCTACAGATGTGCCATTCAGCGCGGCTTGAAATTTCACATAAACTGAAAATGTCCAAAAATGACTTAAGCCCTTTCTCTTAAGAACTGTCCATATGGTTACAACTTGTTGCTCTCATTTTCAATGGAGGTTGCCTATGTAGAGCCCCTGATATACGTTGGTTTTACTTATTCGCATTTCGCAGTCCTCTACCTAACTAATAATACTATTTGACATTTGTAAGTTTGTATTTAGTTTTAATAAATATTAATGTTTTCATATTATTATCCATTGCCTCTTTATGTAAATTTCAGGATGACCATTATTGAAATTGACACCAATTTAGATCTCATTTCTTTTGTCGTTGAAGTTCACAACAAAGGCATATATTATAATACTGCACTTGGCTTTCATTTCACATATATGTTTTTGATCGGATATAATATTGCGTTAAATGCTGGTGGTCTGGAAATTCTTTACGATTTGTCAAAAAAGATTGGTTTAGTTGCGTCTATTCTCATACCAATGATTATTTATAAGTAACACAACGACACAGTCGACGGCCGAATGCATAAGAAGTTGCCTATGAAATGTTCCTTAGATTCTATTAGCATCCATTAAACACCAGTGAATGGTTGCATGGAAGAGTTGTGTAGAACCGTATATAAAATAGCTTATTTGACCCTTTTCTACAATTATTTTCTTTGTAATATTTTCCTAATTTTGTTAAACATAAGAGTATTATTTATCAGTACAATTTAAAGTAAAATAGCTTAATACATATAATATGATCACCATTTAAAACGGTAATATAATAAAGAAATCCTTACTAATCAGTACAAGTGGTGTTTTAATTGTCCATTCATCTGATGATCATTATCAGTGTAAGATGAAATTCAATTTCTTTATATTATTGTTGAAAAATAGGTTACTTATTATTATTTTTTATTGTGATTTGTGTATTAATTCATTTTAAATGACCATCATAATATTATTAATGTATTAAACTGTTTTACTTTAACTGTACAAATAAAATATAAATACATAATATGGTATTTAATTTATTATTCTATAATACCGTATTACATCAGTAGGAAATATCATGTATAGAATCTTGCACAGGGGCGTACGGGCCGGTGGGATACTGGGAACTTTCCTGGTGGGCCTCTGCTCAAAAATAATTTGCTGTTATTATTTATTTATAAAAAATCAGTAGGTATAAATATAAATTATAAATATTTTGTAATTTAATATCATAACGGTTGAGTGTGAAAAATTGTTCAGATTACCTATAATTGGTGTTTAAGATTTTAGATTTCGGTTCAGCTGATTGACTAAATATTATTTACTTTGTTTAAATTGCATTAGGAAATTAATACAAACAAAATAATAGTTCATGCAAATATTGATAGTGAGATTGAAGATAAATTACCAGAAAAAACAGAAAAAATGCAGAAATTGTACTTAATATTTATTGTGTTTTTGCTATAATTTGAGTTACATTTTCAATTAAATTTGTTTTGTAATTTATTCATAGTTTACAAATGTATATTAATTTTTTCATTCACACAAGTAGTTGGTAAATAACAGATAATATAACTTAATTAATTATACTTAAATACGTTGAAAGCTAGATAAATTGAACATAAATAATAAATAAATTTAAAAATGGTATATAGAAACAATATCTTATATATGAAATGTATGTTTGCATATGTTTTCTTTTGAACAGGATAAAACAGTTACAAATTATTTATGATTATTTGAATATAATATTCATGGAAATCAATACTTCTTTGTATTCTTTTAGTGCTTTGATGATTGATAAGCAAAAGCCCTTGGAAAGTGGTAATAATGGATATCCAGGAACAAGTTTTTCATCTAAAAATTAAATATGACAAAAAAAATAAAAGTATTATAATTTATATAAACGAAATAATAAATACTATTATTTGGTGTAAACAGTATCAATTATAACATATAATGAACTAATAATTGTTGAATCAATAGTTATTACCTTCAGTTAATTCTTTTTCAGACATTTTAATCCAATTTTCAATTGTACTGATTAACCTAAAAATATTGATAAATATGTCATACTACAATTGAAAACATTCTATTACATAGTTAAAATGTACAAAAAACATACTTTGGACCATGTATTTTTACGTGTTCTAGTATTTCTTTTTCAAAATACCCTGCATTTTTAACGTTTCTAAATGAAAAAATAAAAAAAAATATTAAAATTAATAATATTTGTTATGATGATGTAGGAATAATGGGTATTCTCAAAAGGGGAGGGCTTTTTTAAAATCTCAAATAACAAGTAAATTTAATATTGGAGTATTTAAAATCCATGTAGTAACTGCATAGTGGTAAATCATTTTTAATTTGTTATTTTTTTTTTTTTTGAGTGTCAACCATTTGAAAAACTTATTATATTCAAAACTTATTACTTTCAAACTGTTATTGCTAAACTAAGAATATTGCACGTAAAACTGCAAAACTGAAGGAATTATAAATTTCCTAAAGCAGCCTTTATGTTATAATATTATGTTCATTCAATATCTCCCAATTCATATATAAATGATTTAAAATATTATTCAACATATCATTATCTATTTTGGCTCATAAGAGAATATTTTCATGTAATAAGGAGTAAATTAACTTATATAATATAATTTACTTATATACACTTTTTATTTTTCCTAGTTTAAAAAATTTGTAGAAACGTCTTAATGGGTTAACATTTTGTTGGCATTTGTGTTTCAAGTCAAGGAAATTGATAAACCTATTTTTATAAATGACAGTTTTTTATACATTTTTTATCACCTTCTTAAAAAAATTCTGAGAACGCTGCCACTGTGAAAAATCATAGTTGAAATTTTGGAATGTTAAGAATATAAAGGGGTAACCAAATGATATTTTTTAAGGGCCACATTAGGAATCTGGAAATTGTTTACAGACTATCAAAATTGCAGATGTTGTGATAAATTATAACACTAGAACGTGTATTAACGGTTTTTACTTTTTTTCTCATCTACGGGCCAGATAAAAATTGTTATTACTTTAATAGCATACATAAATCTAATAAAATAAGTTTCATATTATACAACTTGAATAACCCTGAAAAGTTAGCTATAAATTAACCAATATTTTTTCCATAACTTTAATATAACATTTACATTAACTAAATATTAATTGAAAAACAATATTTAACCCTTTGACTATTGCTGTGCATATACACGACCGCACTAAACATCACTGAAATTCTGGCATTGAGTATTCAATTTCTTCTTATTTACAGCAAATAGAATGAAAATCTCCAATCAAAAAAACTATATCCAATAAAATTAATTTAATGTAGTGCGGACAGTTATAGTCATATTTTGATGCAATAGTCGAAGGGTTAACAATTCTGTTTTGTTTTAACTTACGAATTATTCATGTTTAACATATTTGTCATTGACTGCACTACTTTAATCAGAGCCATTTCATTATAAAAACGAGAGTTTTCTTTTGCAAGTTTTTGACCTCGCTTGGAATCAAATCCAGGTTCATTATAATATGGTTCACTCACCAATATCAATCCTGAAACAATCATTATGAAATATTAATATTAGAGTAAGTATAAAAATACATTTTCACCACCTTGTATTGATAATAGAAGCTGTAATAAATTTGAATCATTAGGTGACCATAATTCAACACCATGACCAGACCAAGTTCCCAAAAGACTAAGGCATACTTTTCCATCTTCGTATAGATTTGGATTCAACCGGTCTACACAATAACTATAATAATGACAGAGTGGAGGTTGGCTTGGATATGTGGGTGGAATTTTTACATCAAATAGAAACAAACCACCAGCATATGGAGTTTTTTCTGGTCCTCTAATCATTATAGAAAATAAATCCTAAAATAATAAATAATAAAGGTAGAAATAGAGAAATAATTATTTTTTTGTCAACTTCTTCTAACTATTATTCAAATAATAATAATACTTTAATATTGCTAAATTAATATACTAATTTAATTTTATATTCATAAAAGTAATATATTATTAATTACCACACGATTTTCAAAAGTTTTCACCCAAATTCCTGCCGGTAAACTTTTTTGAAGTATTTGGATGTCTTTGGCAATAACTTTTGGTAACGATGGATTTAAATTATCTTTATCATTGATGTATTTGTGTGAATTATCCATAAGTGTTTCTACCACATCAAAAACTGTTAAATAAAATAGATAAAATTAAAAACCAATTCATTTTTTTGAATTCAGATTTTAATATATAAACTTTCATAAACTGCGTACGGCCCTTTTCACATAGATGCGCATCGTATGTGTGAGTTCGAAATTCATAACTTTCGGTAAATATTGATTAAGTTAATAAGCGCCACTAAATGAAAAACGCAACATCATTGGGGTGGCGCATATAAATTGAAACGCGCAGGTATAATACATGGCCATGTGAAACATGCTTAATAAGACACCAAACACACATGAATTGTCTCTGCTATACAAACCTGCATGTAAGGCTATTTTATTCTACTTAAAAAATATTAACGGTAGAGACTAAAACTTACCACTCTTGCTTATATTTTTATAATTTTCTATACACAATGAAATGTTCAAAAAATTTAGATTATATTAAACTATTCATACCATACTGGATTAAGAAATTATTAATAATATTATAAATCAAATATTAGCCATAGAAATATTCGATCTCTTAAGAGGATGTCACACTCGCAAGTATTGTCTCCGTCTTACAAATGTACAACATAGCAAAAACTATTTTGAGCGGGACAACTTTTATAGTTCCGTGTTTGTAGTAGTGGCTCCAAAATTTCTGTACATATAGGGTGTAAAATTATCTATGCAACAGCAGTGTGCCCATATTTTAGATAACATAAATACAATAAAAGTTATTTGCTTCTAAACATTTGGTTATAAAAATGATTGGATAGTGCTATTAAAAAAAAAGTACGCTGTTACACAGATAAAGTTCTTCTTTACGTGTTGTGAAAATCTGGTAGTTCTACAACAAATATGGTGCGAGAAAAGTTGTCCAGCGCGAAACAGATTTGCTATGTTGTACATTTGTAAGACGGAGACAACACATACGGATGTGACATCCTTATAATTGTTTTTATGGCGAATGATTTTATAAAATTTAACATATTCATTATGCCATATACTCAAAACTTTATTTAAAGCAGATAAACTATTTGTTTTCATGTAATTTTTTTTATATTTTACTAATATTGTTTTAAGATTTTTTATGAGAAATAATTGGTTGTGGGAAATATATGATGTGAACATTCTGTTGTATTGTACATATGTAATGTGATATTGTGAAATAAGTAGTGATTTTCTTCTTTGATTCACAACGTTAGAAATTTTTCATGAAAAATAAAAAAAAATGTTTTAAGATTTTAATTTTTAATTTTAATTTATATGTAATACATAAAATGTAGTGATTTATAGTCTGTACAAACCTCCAGCTTCTTCAGGTTTGGTTATACTTTGGTTATATTCTGCTTTGGTTACTTCGTATACTGGTTCTGTATCCAATGTAATAAAACGACATTCAGCAGGATGTGGTTCAATTACTGGAAGTACAGATGCTGGCTCAGTAACATCTATTATTTCTCGACTAAAGTCATCGCTTTCATCTTTTGTATCACAATGTTTTATTATTCCATACTTAGAATGATATGATTCATTGAAAACATTATTAACTTTTTTTATGAAATCTGACACAAGCTGTTTTAATTTAGTTACACTGTCCTATAAATAAATAAGTAATTAGTGCTGGGTTGCTTAAAAAATTATTTTACTTAATGCTTCAATGAAATTCAATGGACCAACTATAAACCACTAAATCGTGTTTAAGAATAGCTAGACTATTCATGGACTAATAATTAAATGTTTAATGATTTTTCATTAAACTTGGCATAAATCAATGTAATATAATATACTAAATAGTATAAACTTATATGCTATTTCAATTATTTACTTTAATTAAAATCTCATATGACAGTTCTTTTTCTTCAACTAATTCTCTTTCTTCTCTCTCTTTAATATCTGTAAAAATATACATTTGATTATGAAATAAACTTAAAATAGATCATTATCAAGAATGGAGTCATTATTTATCATGTTATGTAAATATTATGTATCTTTTAACCATCTGACTTATCATTACAGAACAGTTAGGTATATACAGTACACAAAATATCTATTAATTATTTTGAAATAATTTATTTCTATGACAAAATTACTTGTGCACGCTTGTACAGTAATAGTGAAATCAATCTAGTTCTGTTAGCTAATTATGACTCCATCTATATAGAGTCCATGCACTAAACAAACTAGCAGTTGGTGATTCCGTCATAACCCGTCGTAACCCGTTATTTGGCACACCCATAGGAATGCAGTTTTTGTGTGTAAAAGTTACCCAAAATATACCCTTTTGATTGCTAATGTCGGCTGGGGGTGGAGTCATTACCGCCAGTCCGTTTGGCATGGACTATAATATCATATATATAATATAAATCATATTATATATGAAATTAAAAACAATAAAATATAATACCTATTTTGAGATTATTTTGTTTATTAATTTTGAGATATTATCCATGAGAACCTTGTAACATGTTTCTATTTCTTTTTCTTTTTTTTTACATTCTGAAGTTGGCCACAACGAACTAAGGTTAAATCCTAACCTATGTATCAGTATACCATTTTTATACTTAAAATGAATTCAAAATCATTTAATTTTAATCGACAAATTACCTATATTGTTCCAAAGTTTTATTTAATTTAAGAACTTTATCCTTATCACAATTTTGTTTAACAGCATCTAGAAATAATTGCATACTCGTAGCAGATTGTTCTAGTAATTGGACTAATAGTCTTGTATATTCCTGCTCATCGTGTACTTGGTCACTGCTTTTACTATATAACATATACAAATAAAATATTAAAACAAAATTACTTGGAAAAATATAGTATAAAGAATATATATTTTGAATAAGACACTCACAGTTAAATTCTGTGTTTTAATTATTTTATGCAATAAGGTTGTAATGTTTTTATGTTTATTTAGGTCATTATAACTTAGCAAAATATTAGTTTAACTTACTTAGATGATCCAGGACTGGTCTTAGACATCCAATCTTCTAATATGTTATATTCTAGAAAACTGAAGTCATTGCCATTTAGTTTGGCAACAGATAATTATTATAATTATTATTATTGTTATTACAAATATACAAATCACTCAGGTCAAATACAATTATTTTCTGTTCATAAATGTTTAGGCATCAGCACTCAAAATGATAAATACGTTACACAACAGGGGCCTAATATTAGTCCCCGGAGCCTTTTGCTCCAGCCCGTTTCCTAGTGTCCTCAACACAGCTGGAGTTGCGCCACTCGATATCAGGAGTTTACACAGCACCATGTTACATGCTATTAGACGCACCCAAAATAATCTCAAGGTAACGAAATAATCGCAAACACCCTAGAATATATCCCTTTACCGTGCCTAGTTGTTATTAAAAATGAAATTTCACAGATGGCAAATCGGTTATTTAACAACTACGTCAACAGTGAACTTAGCAAACTTTCTAAGAATGAAACCCTATCCATAATCTATAACCAGCACTTACATTCAATTACTTCCAATTTCCGCGACAACACTGAAATATACACTGACCGCTCCAAAATGGAAAATGGAGTTGGAGCTGCAGTAGTACTCGAAGACCACGTGTCCATGCTGGGACTCCAGAATTTTTGCTCAATATACTCAGCGAAGGCAACGGCAATTTCATACGCCCTAGACCTTATAAAAACAAGACACATATTCAAAGCAGCTATACTAAGCGACTCGTTAAATTCCATAAGGAGTATCGAAAAACCCTTCACTCCTAATGAGATCGCCAGAAAAATTCAGAACCAACTGCATAACTTCACAAAATCCGAATACTCCATCATCTTGATATGGATTTCCAGTCACAGTCAACTCACAGGAAACGAGAAAGCTGATGGAAAAGCTTGCTAAGCAATAACATCCTTGGATGCTATAAAACTTAATGCCTTTACTCTACACGATGCTAAATCTTTATCAAAAATAATCACAAACAACATATGGCTTTGGGCTTAGATAGTAGGTACTTCAATACTTAACGAAATTAAACACACCATCCTAGCATCGCCCTTTCCACCGAACATCTTAAGAAAAATAGATACTGCAATCAACATAATGCGAATCGGACATACATCGTTAACCCATCAATATTAGATGAAGAGGGAATACCCCTCCCCCCCTATTTGTTCCAGCTGCGACACACATTTCACAATTTAGAACATCATAACAGAGTGCCTCCAATTTGAGACAAAAAAACGGGAAGCAGGAGTTCCATACAATCTCACAGATGCTCTACAGCCAGACAACATATAAAACACCATCTCATTTTTAATCAATTCTAAGTTAATCAAGCTCCTGTAGCATATAATGTATAAATTGTATATTAATATTTATGTAATTCAACTTAAGATATAATGTAACCATTATAAATCTTTTTTATCCAATGTCCTAGATGTCCAAGCTTAAATGAATAATAAATAAAAAAATTACTTAGAAAAATATAGCATTAAGAATACTCGTATATTGAATAAGACACTTACAGAGAAATTCTGTGTTTAAATTATTTAATGCATTTAGATTATAATGTTATTTTGGTCATTATAACTAAGCTAAATATAAGTTTAACTTACTTGGATGATTCAGGATTGGTTATAGACATCCAATCTACAGATGAGCCATTTAATGCATATTGAAAAACGTAGCCAACACCATTTATTTTGAAAATAATTAATTCTTGTGGCCAAAATTTGGTTTTTTTACCATTAACCAACATCACTAAGATCTAAACAATTAAAACAAATAATAATGTTGACAATTTACACAAATATATTATTGTTTAATGAATTGTATAAAAAACTTACCCTGCCATCCGGCCCTGAACTTAATACATGTCCAGCAGTTGAGATATTTAAATCTGTGTTTTTATCAGTATTAGCATGTATAATGAGATGACCATATTTAAACTGGAAATATGGATGATGACGTAAGTCATATACACTAAAATCAGCCTTTTCAATAGGATTTGATCTAAAAATCAGTTATACTAGAGTCAGTAATGGTTTTAAGAAATATTAATACAGTTAATTCATACAATAATGGTTTTTCAGGATAAACTTTAAACCATTGTATATGAGCAGTGCGTTCTGCATGGTCCACAGATTCTACAACACCATAAACGTTAGTTGTAGGACCTTTTTCAGCAACAAAATTGCCAGGAAGAAACTCAAGGTCATCAAGAATTTGAACTGGGTACAGATCAGTGGAAGAAACTCCAGTTTCTTTAGTACCATCCTATAAAACAAATAGCCTTAATGTAAACTAAAAAGATACTGAATATTATATTATATAAAAATTAAATAAACTAAGCATTTTAAATTATCCTAATTCCTCCTTTATGACCTTTAGTAATGTTATGCAGTTTGTTTTCCATATGTTGTGCTCCAGGCAGAATCCCAATTTTTACATTATATTCTGTGCTTTTGTAATAAGTCACTAATGATTTGGTATTTATTATAGTTGGGAATCTCCAAGTTAGGTGAATTTGGTCAATCTTTAGTATATTCTTATTTAGATTTTAGAGTATAAAAATGTATTCAAATACATACCTGCCATATAACATCTACCATAGATTTTGTGTAGCAAATCTCAACTACAACTTTGGAATTTGGTTTGGTTTTTATTTTAGGTGTATTGAATTGTTTACTTTTTTTAATTAATGATTTCCACATACGGTCTCTCTTTAGTCTGTTCGGTTTTAATGTTTGTACACAACTATTGCCTAAAGAAAATATTAGCAATTTATTTCAATTTTATAAAATAGTTTAGTATATATATATTATAATATATAATACATTTGTATAATATATTATACAGAAAGGTTTTTTTTAACATGTACACCTTATTTTTACCATTTATTCAAACAATGATTGCTTATTTTATTTGTTCTTAAAAGACCATACTTTCAAATAAAAAGATTATTTTATAATATTTAAGAATTTTTCTATGGTGATGTATTTTTAGGTTCCAAACCCCATTGCATACCTATTACGAAATACATATTTTATTTAAAGATCCAGTATGACAGTATACTATTATTCTTATTACATAAAATACAACCAAAAAACTAATTATATATTTTTTAATACCAATTAAATTTTATACACGCCAACATTTAAGTGTTTTAACATTTTTAAACTGAAAAATGAAAAATGTGAACATGAAAATAATATTGTTCAACCTTTAGACAGTTTTAAGAGAGTTTAAAAACTCAAGAATTTAAATTACATTTTTAAATTAAATTTTCACGCTTTTTTATGCAACAAATAAAATTGTATTAACAAATATAGAAAAAAAAACTAAAAAAATGGAAATGCTTGTAAACAACTCAAAAAGAGTCAAAATATTATTAAAATTTGATAGTGTATATAAACTGAAAATATAAATATTCAGTGAAATTTTCATGCATTTATAGTTATTCGTTTTTGAACAAATAAACAAAATCGCTACATGAGAATTCAAGTAAATATCTAATCTTGTAAAAATATGAACTCCAAACGCTCATAAAAATATAATTTGATTTGCTTGTAGACTTTTTTTTTATAAAGGTAGATTAAATTAATAATTTTATGTATATAAGAATATGAGAAATCTAGTATAACATTTTCAAATCTTAGATGTATTATTAACTCAAAATAATTTGCACATCTTCGTGACTTTAGTGTATATGGTCAATATTCGAACTCCCCTCCCTCCTTTGTTTGACCACCAATGGTTTGATATTATTTTTCTGTACAGCTGCCATTCCATATAACCAGATATTGCTTAAATTTTTGCCCCTTAAGAAATACCTTAAATATCTTATCAAATGTAAACTAAAAACGGTCATTAAAATAAAAAATAAACATTGTCATCACATACATTTAATAAACCGTATATACATACTTAATAATAAGTCATCTATATTCATAGGATCCAACTCAATAGGATGTGAACTCTTTGATGGTTGCTTGCTACCTAAAAGTTTGTTGTGGTGCTTATCTTTATTAGTTTTACTGTGTATTGAACCTGTTCCAATATTAAAAGCTTCTGTACATTTAGATCGCCACTGTTTCATTGTCATCAAATTATCAGTATCTTTAATTGTATACCAATATACATCTCCCACACAAGTTGAACACGACTCAAATATATTAATAATTTTTAGTCTAAAAATATAAAAATAGTTAAAACTATTTCATAATAAAATAAACTATATCAAACTATTTATTTGCATTTATGTATAATAATATCCACATTGCAAGTATCCACATACAATGTTAAGCACATTCATTTTTGAAAACGACATTTAAATACAGTGTACAATTTTATGTTCACTTTATTACAATATTAAAATAATAATGACATTACATATTACAGTGATTACAAAAACAAAATGATTCTGAACCAAACTTTTTAAAATTAAACTAACTAGAATTTAAATAAGGTTAACAATTTCTCTCTCCCTCAAGTGTTAATGAAATGTCCATCATAACAGACATTTATTATTATACTTAAAATGTAATAAATATTATTTATTGTATTAATGGGTTATCTATAAAATAATTCAGAAGTTGTAAAACATATTTTTAATGTATTTTCATGGAGTAGTCAGGGTAAGTGGTTGATTACTCTAAGAACTTAATTAAAGGAACAAATATTTTGAACATGGGTGATAAATAAATATATTAATTAGTGTTGTAAATATTATATAAATAATTTGTTGACTCGTCAATTGGAAAAAATATGTCATTCATGAAATAGTGACTTATTTTTTAAAATCCACAATTGTAAAAAATATTAGATTATTTTTTTTCTAACATAATATTTGCAGTAATTATATAATTAGTGTGTGTGTTTGATGGTTAGTGGCTATTCTCTTGGCCTGCTACCAAATAAATGCTTAAAAGTTGAGGGCATGAATGATTCAAAATATCCAAAATATTGATCATTATTCATTTTTTTCAGTCAACATTTTAATAGTATCAAAAAATA
>CM017801.1:20831296-21002220 GCA_008086715.1 Sitobion miscanthi | reverse complement strand
CTGTTCGACTCCAAGAACGATGGTACGGGTTTTGCGTTTCCACTCACATCGTTCAACGAGTCATGTCGGTCAATTAAAAAAAGGACCTCGGGCCCGGCTCGTCGTAATTACTAATCGCACATCTCAAAGGTTATCTAACGTACGCCGTTTCGAGCGCACACACACAACTGATTTCATTCAAATCGGTCAGGTCGTCGTTTAGGAGGAGTTGGGTGACATACGCACACGTACCTACAGTGTTGTACGACCGTACGGGTATAATATTATATTATATAATACGACGCCATTTTAAGTGGCGTGTGCTCGGGATTGAGTCTCGTTGCGCTCGGGGCATGTGTACGGGCGACCCGTCGTACCGCGGTACAGACCTACGAACCGGCGGACAGCGCGTTCCACTCCGCCCTGCCGACAATGCGCGGGAATCATAATATGAGAGAAAGAAAGAACAGAGAAACAAAGAGAGAAAACGGAGAAGGAACATAAAGGGGGTAATCGTTGACGTACGACCATTACCATATTTCCCCCCGCGTTCTCTTTTCTCTTTTACTCTATACCGTACCGCCGACCTCTCTCTCCTCTCTGAGCCCTGTCCTTTGGTTTATAGGTCTGTACTGTGCGTCGTACGCGTTATTATCCATTGCCAACTTAACTCTACGCGAAGCTTATGGATAATAATAATAATTATTGCGGTGTTGTAGTGTGTGCATTGAAAGGTCTTCCTGACGCGGTTCGTTGGGCGACCGGTACAATAGAATCGTTCCCGCGCCAAAATAAAACCGACGCCGCTCGTCTCGCCCAACCGACATTTTACGATCGTGTTCCAGAGCGTCCGGTCGCAAGTCGACGGAAATCTGATCGTCTGAAACTCCAGAACGTTATTGGTGCAATTTAAAATCGGAAATATAATATTATTTCGCATCGCGCCGTTTTAACGTCGACAGTATTCCGGTTCGGACGAAAAACCACTCAACGGTCGTTTATTGAACCCGTTTTTAACGCGATATTTTTCACTCGATTCAGGATCGTTGGCGAATCTAAAATGGCGTTATCGCATCCCTACATGATGGTAAGTATTACCTGCCCGTAGTTGTTACGTTATTGCGATAAATAATAATAATTAATAGCGTCGCACTGAATCTTCTGAGCGCGGGTATTTGACTCAGTGGCGCCGAGGTACGGTCTAAACCATGTTGCGAAATTATGCGTTTTTTATTTAGACACCCACCACATACATTTCTCTTGTAGACCCACATAACGTACAATATCTTCACCGCATACTAAATGTATTTACTAGTTATAGCTAGATTATAGACAAGCTAAAACTGTTGACCTTGGGGCTCGGTATTGCTTTCTTTAAAACACTTTTTGTTTTAGATTTGGGAGGGTTAAACCATTTATATAAGTGTTACGTCCCAACTGACGTCGATATATACATCAACGTAGAAATTAATACTTTATGTACTTGGTTATGTTGTGTGTTTATTTTAACAAAGTACAAAATTACAATAATATAAACCATGGTGGAGAAGTGAGTGGTGTTACGACCTGTCTCTAAGTGTCTTGGCTATCCCTAACCGTCTAATCGTTAACTAACCGTCTGATGAGCTCTTGCCATATAATATGATTGTGTCCTTTGGAGTGGGTAATCGTAGTAGTGGCCTAAATTCGGTCATGAGACAGAGTTGGTTCTTGTACTTGGTATTCTAGTCGACTAGCATCCTTCCTTATGCATATTGAGACTTTCCCGAGGAGAGACGTGTGACGACACTTTTATATCCTAATTGTTTTATACTACGCTCTTGCGATGACCTCAGCATGTTATAATATACTAATTGCCTTATTAATTATATCGTCAATACTATTAGAAACGTGTGCTACGTTGTACATAGATAATAGGTAATTAACATAAGTGTAATGTATATATTTATCGATATTTATCCTTGAATCCAAAAAATACCTTATTTGGACCATAAACATAATACATATTTTAGATGTAACAATAAAATATAAATAAAATTTATTAAATTAATGTTAAAGCTTTTGATAATAAAGTACTTTTTGTCGAAAATTATTGATAACTTTTTCAGTGTTTGGTTCACAGTCTTCCTCACATGTAAATATCATTAAATTTCCCAGCCTGTCTTCTGTCATTGTACTCCTTAATTTGGTTTTAACCAGTTTCAACTTTGAGAACGATCGCTCGACACTGCAGCTAGACACCGGTAATGTAACAGCAATTTGTAGCAATGTATAAAGACTTGGAAATACTCTTCTTAACTGAAGTACACAAAATAATTGAATTAATTTTTTCATACTTCCTGAGTTTACAATATAAGTTCTATCACTGGTAGATGCTTCATATTCATCGTCACTTTTATCTTGTTCGAAATCATCAAAAAACTCTTCAGATTCATCAGAACCTTGATTGGGAGTTTTATGAATATATTCCTGCAGTGTTATTGTATTTTCAAGTTCTAAATAGTTTTGACCTCGGTTTTAACAAAAATCCATATTATAGTTTCTAATAAGTGCATCACGTTCTAAAATTTCTTTAATTCTCCATAAAACTCAACAACTTGTTTAATAATAATAATAAGTTTATTTTGCCAATATAAATTTTCAGTGATAGAAGAAAGTAATAGTACAAAGTAAGAATAAATTATATTGACTCACTTCTAAAAAGCTAAAAGCTTGTGCGAAGAAGTGAGTTTCTTATAACATTATAATATATAAACGAAATGACTTAAAAAATTTAATACAAAATAAGAGAATAAAGTAAAAACGAAAAAAAAAAAAAAAACTTACAAATCATTACTAAGTGTAACATAATCAAACTGGTTAAGCTTAATATAAGATTTTAAAGAGTTAATATTATTGAAGTTAAAAAGATTTAAATTTAATTTCTGACACAACAAAGTACATTTGTAAATAGGACTCTGAGACAGTCTTATAGTATTTAATAGAATTTAGATTAGAATGACATTTATTTCTAGTATTATAATTATGTTCTATAGTATTCAAACAATGTCTATATTTATAAACAAGTAAAAGCAAAGATTTATAATATAAAATAGGTTGAACATTGAAGTCAATGTATAACTGATTTATTGGATATAGAAACGGCTTAGAGATAATAACTTTTATTAAACTATTAATAGTTGTCTTTAAAGGAGTCAAATAATATTTATAGGTACCATCCCAGAAGGGCAATCCATAATAAACTAAAGATTGAACTAAAGACATATAAATAATTCTCAAGTGTTTAATATCTAAAATATATTTTAAGCTTTTAAAGTTATAAAATAATTTCCTGATAGTATTAACCAATTTAAAAGCCAATTTATCTACATGATAATTCCATTTTAGTTTTTTTATTGAATATTAACCCTAAATATTTAATTTGTACTCTTTGAATATGATGACAACTACAGGATGCAATTTTATTTTTACAATTTAAGGAATGTGGACTAATGAAAAATTATGTAAGGTAGTTGAATTTGATCTAAGATTAAATAGTATATAATTATACTTTTTTAGGTTTAACTCTAAAAAGTTATTATCATACCAACTCTGAACAATATCTAATGAAAAATTAACATCATTAAATAAAACATCAATACTTTTATTATTAAAGAGCATAACTGTATCATCAGCAAAATTATAAATATCACCTTTTATAGAGGCCATTAACATAAATATTGAATAATAAAAGGCCTAATACAGAACCCTGTGAAACACTAATTGAAATATTATTTATATTACTATATTCACCATTAACCCTTACAATTTGAATTCTATCACTTAGGTATGACTTAATTAATTTTAAAATATTACCTCTTATCCCAGCATAGTGTAGTTTTCTAATTAAAAGATCAAGTTTTACAGTATCAAATGCTTTTTTAATATCAAGAAAAACACCTTTTATATAATTACTTTGTTCAACATTATCATAAATGTAATAAGTAGAGCGCGGATTTATATGCATTAAAAACCAACCAAATATGCACTAAAAAATCCTAAATATGCATAAATATATGCACTAAAATGTTAAAATATGCACAAAAAAATAAAAATATGCATAATAAAATTAGCAAAAAATTATCGAACCCTACTATAAATATTTATCTACTTATTTTTGTAGGTAGTTTTAATTCATAAGAAAAAAATAGGAATCAATTTATATCAACAATGTATTCTAAAATAAATTTTAGTCTTTAAAATCGTTATCTTATTATGTATTTTATTGCCCCGATTATTGATCTAAGGTCATATTTGGGAAAACCGTTTATACCTACAAGTATACCTATTAATTTATTTTGATATTAATCGAAACTATAAAAATATGATATTTTTTTCTTATATTATAATACTATATATTTTTAAAATATCTAAAAAAACATCGAAAAATATGCACTAAAAGATGAAATATGCTATTAAAATTGTAAAATAAGCCTTTAAAATAGAAAAATGTCAAAATATGCAAAAATATGCGCTAAAAAGTTTCATTTTTTAAATCGTCATGTCATGAAACAAATTATGTGCTCACTTAGCATATCATACGATCAACCAGAATAAATATGCAAATGCATACAAATCCGCGCTCTAGTAATGAGTAATATTAAATAAAGCGTCATTAGTAGACATTCCCTCCCTGAAACCAAATTGTCTACAAGAAAAACAATTTTGCTTATTTAAAAAATGAATCAATCTGGCTTTAATAAATTTTTCTAAGATTTTTGAAATTAATAGGGTTAACGATATTGGTCTATAATTCTCTGGTAATTATTTATCACCAGATTTAAATAATGGTATAACCACTGCTTTTTTGAAAGCATGAGGAAATACACCTAACTCAATCACTTTATTAAATATAATTTCCAAAGGTTTTGAAATAGATGTAGCAGTCATTTTTAATACCTTATTTGATAAATTATTTTCATAAAAAGAACAATGATCCTTAATTTTAAGTATAAACTTTACAATTTTATCGCAAGTGATAGGAGTATAATAAAATATATACTATCATATACATAACACCACTTATTTAAATACTAAAAATTATCTTTAATATAATTTTTATTTAAAATATTACCATAGATATTTTTCCCTACTGTGGAAAAGAAATAATTAAAAATATTAGGAATAATTTTATTATCAAATATCTTAGAGCCCTCATTGTTTATTAAAGAATGTACTGTATTTTTGGAATTATTTGATGAGTTATTAGTCACATATTTAATGGTTTCCCAAAGTTTTTTAACATTGCCTTTATTTTTGTATATTTTACTATGATAATAAATATTTTTAGCTTTCTTAATCAAAATGTTAAGTAAATTTCTAAATTTGTTATACTTAGAAATTAATGTAGTATTATTTCGATTTTTAATTTTCTGACCATATATTTTTTCTCTGTGCCTGATAGAAACAATGATTCCTTTTGTTATCCATGGTTTTAATTTATAATTAAAAGAATTAAATTTTCTAGAAATATTTTTAGTAGAATTAATTATACATATATCAATCTTGTTCATAAAATTAGTAACATTATTATTGATATCATTACTACTTAGTATAATATCCCAATTTAAATTATTAATACATAAATTTAATTTATCAGAATCAATAACAGGTAATACTTTATTCATAATATGACAATTACTATACTGTAAGGGATTTACATTTAAGTTAATAGACAGGATTATACTAAAATGATCTGTAATTGAAGATAGAAAAACATATGATTTAATATTAACAGATAAAATTCTCTTAACAAAGTAATTATCCTCGTAATTATCCAAGCACGAAGCAGAAGTATTTGATTTTCTCGTTATATTACTAATGCAAGAATACAAACCAAAATCAACAAAAATATTTAAATAATTAATAACTTTAAGATTACTACATTTTAAAATATCAATATTAAAATCGCCACAAATAATATGATTTTTAAAATCAGAACTTTGTGTCAAATAATTATTTAAAGAATATAAAAGTGCATCAATATTAGCACTAGGGGACCTATAACACCCCGTAAAAACATACTCTATACCAATTATACCTTGATATCAAATTTTAATTCAATGAAATTAACATTAGACATGAGGTTAGTACAAACATTTTCAACTTGATACATATTCTTAATAAAGATAGTGACACCATCCAATTTTTTTTTACAGCAATAGAATTAAAGGATTGATAACCATTAATAATATATTACATATAAATTACATATAATTATAAATTTACATTATTTAAAAGCCAAGTTTCATATAAAACAACAATATAAAAATTAACCATTAAAGTACTTAATAATACCAACAATTCATTAAAATGGCAATTAATACTATTTATATTCATAGCAAATATGGAAAATTGTTTATTGCCTAGATTTAAGTATTTAAGTCACTAATCTTTTGTCTTACAACTGAATTAACCTAATCAATATCAGATATACAAAATTGGATATCATTAATCATTAATTAATGTGGGTAAGTGCAATATGACAATTCTAATAGAAAAAAAAACAAAATAAATTAATGTATTTTCGTGGCTATGTCACCTAGTTCTCTAAAACGAATTACCTTAGATTGATCATCTTTACATATTAAGATATCGCCATCATTTGTTCAAACATATTTATAATGATTTTCTCTTGCAACTTCTTTAGTTATGTATAATAAATGTCTTCTAACCTTAGTTATATGTTCATTTATGTAAATTCGCACAGTGCTGGACCAATTAACATTTATTTAATTGGCATAAAAAGAATGATTTCTTTTACATTTTGTGACGAGATTAGACTTCATATCTTTATTATTTAATCAAACAAGTATTTTTGAAAATTGATTATTTTTATTAGGAATTCTTACAGCTTTTTCAACCTGAATATTGACATTAAGTTTGATGCCAATTTCCTCAGCAATCTTAGCACAATCTTTACCATTGGTAGTAGGTATTCTAGATATTTCAACCATTTTTTCAAGCGATTTTTGTTCAATATCATCAAATTTTTGTTTTAATTGATTTATTTCGGTTGATAAGATTTTATTAATATCAGACATTTTTCGGTTCTCTTCTCTTAATTCCTTCATTTCATTAAGTAATTTCGAAACAGTGATATTGAAATCATTGAATATATTACCCATAAAATTAACGGAATCAGCTAAACTTTGAAGTGTAATGTTATTCTTATTAGTTGGTATACCTGATTCACAATTAATTTTACAATCAGTGCAAATAAGTCTAGATTTGTTATTTATAGACATTTTATTAAATGTTGTTTCATTATAGCCCTGGAAGTAATAGTGAAATACTTTTTTGCATGTAGAACAGCTTAAGCAGTCATCATTATTGATGTTATCAAAACATTTATTACATTTCATGTCGATTATTTTTTGTCTGTACAAATAGTACAATTTATTACTAAAGTGGCTTTTAAATTCACAGTATCAGAAACGATAACTAGAATACTAAAATCAAAGATGAGCGACGGAACTGTCAATATAATCGACCTTACTGCTCGACAGTTATCGGAAACTGAAAGCATCTTTAGGTAAAGAATTAGGCTAGAGCCTAACTTCAAGGATTCTTTTTCTTGAAAGAAGAGAAAGATTTTTTAATACCCTCGAAGACTTGTCACCAAAACGATCATTTAATTCCGTTTGTATTAGATATAAAGCTCTAAAATAACATTCTATTTTAATTTTTTTTAATAGGATCATTTATTGGATTATCGTTGAGTAATTCTCCAGATTTTTTGGAATGCGTTTATATCAAGGAACAGACAAAGCAAAAAAGTCTGTACTACTTTTTCAGAAAATTGTTCTGCTTTTAAAGTTTAAAACTAAAAATGTAAAATTAGTAGGTTACTAAATATGTATAACTAGACCTGTTTTTGAGCTGTCAATGTAATGCTTAAGCAGTTTCGGCAGCGTTGTCGATGCCACAAAAACATGTCCCTTATATACTTTAATATAGATCTAATATTTTATGACTATAATTGAGTTTCTAATAATTTTATTACTTGCTATGCATGTTGTTTAATAATTTATTTTGAAACATATATGGTTGGAAAATATACCTACACTTTAATATTATGAGATCTAATGGAATGGATCTAAAGGTACTGACTACTGATTAATTAACTTTAAACTGAAATACTGAATAAGTAGGTATTAAAAATAAAGTGACATACCTGTTCTTCTTGTTGGCAAAAGAAGTGTTGTAGATGATGAAGTTTTGACTAGTGGTTTAAAAAATGAAGTTATTGTAGTTTTGTGACACTTGCATAATTATTCAAAAGTTTTCTTTTCTTACCACATGACTCTAAATGTTGAGTCCAATTTGTTTTATTTAATTCACCACAAATTCTTCCACATTTACAACTTGTAGAATTAATTTTGAAAATGTCAGTGAAATGACTGAAATGAAAATTACTGACGCAGTTAAATGCGACTGATGTGAGAATGCAAGATACGTATAAAATCTATTAGCTCGTACCGAGTGTATTGTAACAGTTGAATATTATCACGATAATATTAGTCGTTTAATAATAAATTAAAAATAGATATTTTTGTATATTATGGTATATTCTATTATTTCTGTTGATAATAAAACTGGTTGCACGCAAATCGATACTAACGAGTCTTTATGTTATTAAATCATATTGACACAATAATCGTCATAAGACCAAAACAGATCACACATATTCATAATTTTTAGGATAAAAGTATAAAACTGGGGGGGGGGAGGGGAGCCACAATACCTTCAAAAATGTTATTCTCTATGTTTTTTACAATGGGTAAATTTACTCTGTTAAGTCTAAGATTACTCAAAAATGCGTTTTGTCTATTTAGTTGGTTTAGCATGTTGCGCATGGGCCAGAGAGAGGAAACAATCCTAATGTTTAATAAACTAGACTGGTCTCTGTAAACTGTAGTAAGTGTACTCTGTAACTGTGCTGTATATACCCATGTGTGCAACTTACTAGTTGTAACTTTTGAGTCTTAAGTATACTACTCGGTATCCTAACTATTATATTTAAGTACAAAATCGAAAATAAGCCTACATGTACCACCACCCACTTAAAACATGTGTTGCAGCCGCAACACATAGACTTAGGATTTAGCACCATTGGGTATTGTACCTATATGGGCTACGGTAGATATTAGAGCGATTATCTTAAAAGTATTGTATTACCCCTAGATAAAAAACTCTTTATTAATTATGGTTTAACTTGTATCCATAACCTAACCTATTACAATCAATTATATATATTGACAAAAAATAATAATACAAATCAACAAACATGCCTGATTAACCAATAGCAACCTAAAATTTTATTTGATATAAACCTTCTCTGTGAAATACTCTTTCGTTTGAAAAAAAATCTAGAAAATCTGATAAGTAGTTCCAGAGTTCAGCCTATACAGAGATTTTCATTTCACGTTTTTATAGTTTGATATTATACTATAATTTATATTTAAAAAGTAAAACAAATAGTTTTTTTTTTTTATTATTATTATTAAAAACCCATGACAACCATTTATAAACAAAAATTTTCATCTGAAATCTTAAAATTCCCATTTTAGCACCTCCCAGAGTTGATCCTCTCCCTTTTAAAATTAGCCTATCTTTTAAGTCGGCCAAATTACACACATTGTAAAAATTTCATCAAGATCGGTCCAGTAGTTTCGGAGTTTATTCCGGACAAAGACGTGTGACAAGGGATTTTTATATATAAGATGAATTTCTCCCTTGTCCTTAGTAAGGTGTTCATGAATAGTATAAGATATTCTGGTACTACTCTGTTATTGCCTCGCTGCAACCAATGAATAATAATTTTGGATGGCTGGAAATCGTACAATAATACTCAAGAAGTAGGTTATTATCATGGTCAAGTTAACCTTAAGTACAACTTTTTGGACCCTACCTCTGGAGCTCACTCTTAAAACGTTGGGAAAATGTTAGATGTTTCCAAATGGAAGAAATAAACTACTTGGTGCTAGTGCTGCTAAAAATGTTGCAGCCAAAGCTTAATGAACAGGATACTTATTAGATCAAATTTTATTAGACATTTCAGAATTTTAGCCTACATGGTGATACCACAATAATTAATGTACCGTAATCGTAAATTAAATAATTCAATTTTTTGATAGGTATTTAATTATAATTTTTAATGAATCAATATTTTTCTAATTTTTTGTAATTAATTAAAAACAAATATATTATAATATAAACGTTATATATTAGCGGTATATGGCAGGACGATAACAGACCATAACCAACATTTTAGATAATGGCACTTAGCCTTTTATCCGAGAAGAATCTGCACAGTTGATTGTTGTTTCGTTTAATCTAGACTTCCAGTTATCCATGTGGGACCTGGTCCCACCTAGGACAGATTAGTATAGGCTAACTTTATAACTATTTATAGATGTCAATAATTTTTTCCAAGAATTTAACAAACTGAAAGAGTACATACCTATTTTAAATCAATAAACAAAAAATTATATACCTAAGTAGGTATATTCATATATAAATGTTGCTATTATTTTTAGTGCTTATTACAAATGAGTATGACATTTATTATAAATAACTAAATAATAAGCAAAGTGTAGGTGTGTACAAATATACATGAAATTATGAAGTAATATTTTAAACTTGTATTACAAATTATTAATTTTTTTATTCCCTCTTTAGTTGTATAAAGTTACTTACTTATTAAACTATAATTTGTTTTTGTTTTTTGATTTCAGGCGGATATTGAATACATTCATCAGGTGGTATATGATTTAAGAATAAATGAACTACAGCAAATTTTAGAAGCTGTTCAGCTGAACCAATCTGGTACCAAACAATTTTTACGCAAACGTGTTTTAAGCTTGTTAACTGCTTCTACACTAGGAAATATAAATTTGAAACAAAAAATTTTACAAGTCTATAACGCTAGATTACGACAAAACCAACAACCTCAACAACAACCACAACAACTTTTACAAGAACCTCGAAACAACCTTCAAATTCATAGCCAATCTTATATACCACCAAGACCAAATCTTACACAACCTTTTGTTGAAACCCCAAGTCCAGCTCTACAATTTGAACGCTTACCATTCTTTAAAACAGTAAAATCATTATTTAATCCTGTATACTGCCAGACTAGAATTGATTCTGCCAACTTTACTGGGATATTTCATCTAACAGAAAATGTTATACAGGCTATTGTTAATTCATGGAATACTGCTAAGCAAGAATATAAAATTAAAATTATTTTAAGATTACTACAAGTTGGACTTAATGAAAATGATACTCAACGTTTACCTTACAATATCACAGTTTCTGTAAATGATCATCAATGTATGTTACCTCCATTAAACATCCCAAAAATAAAGGGCATCGCTTCGTGGCGATGCAATATTCCTATAGATATTACTCAACAAACGGATTTAAGAAATTCTGTAAAGAACACATTAAAAATTACATGGTCACAAGAACAACACAAATATATAGCTGGTGTTTATGTGGCCCACAGATTGACTTGGAATGATCTGCTTGAAGAACTTAAAAAAAGACCCTTACGTGCGTCTGATAAAACTAAAGAACTCATTAAAAAATCTATGGAAGGTGAAGCTGATATGGGTGTAGAATCTATGTTTGCTACTGTTAAGGATCCATTAACTAAATTAAGAATGAAACTTCCTGCTCGAGGTGTAGACTGTATACATTTACAGTGTTTCGATGCTATACAATTTTTACAGATGAACGAGCAAAAGGAAAAATGGACATGCCCATTATGTAAAAAAAAAATAAAGTTTGAAAATATTGAAATTGATGAGTTTTTTTTAAACATACTTCAAAGTCCAGTTTTAAGCGAAGAATGTGAAAATATTGTTTTACTAAAAGATGGCTCATGGTCTAATGAAAAAAATAATGAATTTTCAAACAATTCTAGAACGAATGACCGTGGATCTACAAACAATATAGTAGTACTTACATTATCAGATTCTGATGATGATAATGATGCAGATAATAGTAAAAGTTACGTAGACCATGTTGATAATGGTAATATTATTCCAAAATCAAAGTGTTATCCATCAAAAGTGAAAGAATCTGAACATGGTATAGAAACTGAAGATCTAACAAATCCTTCTAAAAGTGACCTAAGTGACAAACGTATTAATGGTGGTAGATCACACTCATTAATACCATCAATAGAATCAACCTCTATGTTAAATAATATTAACCTTCCAAACATTTCAACCTCGGAGTCCAATAACTGCGTAGCTGGTAGCTCTGGGAGTAGTAGAAATAACAGACATCAAGAAAAAGATTATTCAAGACCGGTTTTATGCGTTATAACATTAGATTAAACTAATGTATTTCAATTTTTACTGATTTTAAATTGTATACAATTTTTTATTTTATTAACTAGTTTTTAAAAACATAGTACAACTGGTAATGATTTGTATTTGATCAAAACTGAATTAATTGTTAATTATTAATACTCTTAATAATGTATATAATAATTACTATTGGATGCCTTATTTACCTTGATTTTAATACAGTTGTTATTATTGTAAATAATTCATGTTTAAATTTTAATTGATTGAAACATTTCATGTTCTTTGTTTATCATCATGACATCATTATTCATTACTAATTTTGATCCCTTACATGTTTTATTCCAAAAAAATATTTATTGATGGTCTATCATCCATAAATATTTAATATATAGGTAACCATAATACTTTTTAAAAAGTATTACGATAAAAAGTCAGCAAATTTAATGAGTTGCCCCACCCTTTTAAAATCTGATATGACGCCCCGGAATACAACATAATTATGTAGAAATTAAAAATACTGTAAATATAAGTTATCAACCAATTTAGAATTTAAAGAGTACTTCAGATTTTGGAGTTTTATTAAAATAGAAAAATGTTGTTTTTATAATAAAATCATTTTAACCTAAGTTATTTTATAGGCACTTATAACTATGAATGGTTTTAATGTTATTGAAAACAATAGTTAAACATTTAAACATATATTCTGATAAGAATGAATATCAGTAGCTACCAATACACAGCCACGGTCATGTTCAGTAGTATGCTGTAATATGGTGCCTTAATAAATTAACATAGGATTTAATTATTAAATAATAAGATTAAAGAAAGTAAAACATTAATTTGTTTACTTATCCGATATGTTACCTATCAATCAGTTTAATGGAATAATAATAAAAATACTTATAATTTAATTATTTGTATATTTATACTTTACAGCACTTAAATTAACTTATTTATGAAAACATAAAATTGTATCTTAAATATTAATGCATTAAACTATTAAAAGATATGTTTTATTCTTAAGATTAGCAAACATATCAACAGCTTCTTCCAAGTTAACATGACTTGCATACTCTCCTTCAACATTTATTACCATTAAATAACTCTTTCATCTGCAGTTGTACTTCTTAAGAATGATTTAACTCGTTTCAAAGAAGAAAAAAATGCTTATTGGTAGCTGTAATGACAGAACAAATTAATAAAATAGTCAACATTTTTAGTGTTTCAGTAAAAGCACTTGTAAGTTCTGACAGAGTTTTAAGTATAAAATAAATATCTGGATTTTGTATATTCTTACTTTACTTACTTTCTTACAACCAACGAATATCAACTAAACGCACCAAGTGAACAATAACATCTAATTTTTTTTTTGAACTTCCACAAATAATTAATATTTTGTTTGCCCATTCATCAAAAATTTGTACGCTCCATACAAACTTCACAGAAGTGTTTCGCATAATAACAATTGTCATAATCCGAAAAGCCAGTGTTCCCAACATTTTAATAAACCGTGAATGTCTAAAAAAGGATAGTATCTGATTTCTGAGTACAAAATAGTAAATACATATTTAGTATTTACCAATTTTAGCATTTGATCATCGGACAGAGAATTGCCGACTTTTAGGACGATGAAAAAGATTTAGTAGTTGGTAAGGTTATAAGGCTTACAGTAAAAGATCGGTTATTAATTAATCACGGGTATAAATATTAGTAAGTATACCTATAGCCGAGCTTAAATGTTATTTAAATATTTGTTTGTAAACGAATAAAACTTAATTTTTTATTAGTATCAAGAAACACAATTTAAAAATGTATATTATACTATCACACTAGGGGTATGTAGTACTTAAATAAAACAATTCTGAGCGAAAACGGTCAGTCAGACTATGATATTACCAAGTATATTTGATGATATTATTGTGAATAAAGTAATTTATTTATAACCTATTTACGCAGAACATTGTTTTAAATTTTCAATCCTTAGCTATAAAAGTTAAACATTTTATAAATTTTCAACTACAAAATAATTGTTAAATTTTAAATTCGATAAATTTTGTCAAAATTCAAACTTTAAATGCTTATGAAAAAAAATTGTGCCCATATTATGTTTTTAATATTTTTCAACTGCTTTGGTAAAAATATATCAGAAGCCTGGTATTAAATGTTCACGCTTTTTTACCCAACAAATACAATTTTATTGACATTTATAGAAAAAAAAACTAAAAAAATGTAAAACTGACAATGTCCATTAACAGCTCAAAAAGAGTCAAATTATTTTCAAAATTTTATCGTGTATAGAAAATGCTAATATAAACATTCAATGAAATTTTTTAGTATCTACAGTAATTCACTTTTTAATCACAACAAAATAAGAAAATTGTTACATGAGAAATCGAATGAATATCAAATGTTGTAAAAATATTGTGACTATGGATTTTAATTTTTTTCATCTGCCTTTGAAACAATAACCTTGGAGCCATATTAAATTTTCAAGCTTTTTAACCAACAAATAAAATTTTATTGATATTTATAGAAAAAAAATGGAAACTGAAAATGTCCGTAAACAGCTCAAAATATTTGGAAAATGTTATAGTGTATAGAAAATGCTAATATAAACATTCAGTCAAAATTTCATGTACCTATGGTAAATTGTCTTAGAGTTGCACCAAAAACCAAAATTGATTTTCTAAAAAACAGATTTTGTGTAAAAATTACCGTTTTCCCTTAATTTTTCTTTTGTTTTTCATGTCGCTTTTGAAAACTAATGGGAGAAAATCCAAGCATTTTTACTGTCCTAAAAGGTGATGACAGACACACAAAAAAAAAAAAACACATCATTATAAAATCAATACATTTATCGCTTTGCTCAGAATCTAAAATTATCAAAGTACAACAAATATTAAATACTACATCTAATATTACATGTAGCATATAATATATTAGTAGTAAAATCATTTTTAAGGATTATTATCCTTTGAATAATCAGTTTAATAACTCAGAAACTATTCATTAGAATTTCTATTTAGTTACATAAACATTTTCAGTAAAAAGGGGAGGGTCCTCATTTGAAAAACAGAAGTTTGTATTGTCACAAGACACTCCTTAGGTAGTAGAAAAATATTAGGAATTTAAAAATAATATGATTTTAAAGTATACCTAAAAATTCTAACAATCAGAATTTGAAGAAGTGCACTATTAAAGAAAAAAATGTGGGCGAGCATACTTAAAAATCACCCTGTATATTATATGATAAGGAAAGGTCATAGGAGAATGACTTAAAACAATTATGAAGTAAAATAGAACAAGATAAATGGAAAGTTTGGTGTCCAAAATACACCAGCTTGTATAGTAGAGCTAGTTATTGGCTAAGACATATTACACATGTATACTAATTAATTGAAACTTTTTAGGTTTTTATCTGAATATTTCATTAACAAGCATAAGAAAATCTATAGTAAACATTCAAATAAGTGGGTAAAATTTTTAAATCAATGTAAGAAACAATCATTTGTACCTATTTATAGTTAAAATATTCACTCAACATTTTTTTTTTTAAAGAATTATAAATTTAAATTATTTAATGATGTAAAATGTATTGAATAAAAAAATATGAATTTAACAATAATAAAATTATTAAAAATACCTCTAGTCGATTTTTACAGCTTAATAAAAATGTTCATATTTGTGCATAATCTTAAATTAAAAGATATCAAATTTATACTAAAGCAAACCGAGCTTATATATACAAAAAAAATGTTTGTTTTTCAGAAGCTGAAGTCTTGTGTATAGTTGATTATAAGGTTAAATTTTAAATTATATTGTAATGAAAAAAATCTACATTTATCAGTAATATATAATTGGTTTAGCTGAATGAACCATCAATATTTATGTCGGTTGAATATTTCATTGACGTGATCCCATTCACTGCTACGGATAGCCTGCATTCTACATGCTTATTGCTGACAGATTTTGTTTATATTTATCAACAAGTGTTTTATGATTGGCTACAGTATCAAAAGACAGGTTATAGAATCTATACTCACAGGGAAAAGTAAATAAAAATATTAAGCTTGACAACAGTATTATAAACTATTACAATATTTAATCTTGTAGTACAAAATATAAATAATAGATACTCTTGCTATTATTAAATTGGAACTAATAGACATAGAGTTTGACAAAATAACTACAGCAGCAGCAGTTGTATTATAGTAGCATTTTACAAATTAAATTCAACTGATAAAACAAATGAAGAGTTATGTTTGTATCTATCTAATATATGTGAAAAGTCATTTGACTATCTGTTAACAATTTCAACTATTCTAATTTCTATCATAAATTCAATTTGCATTCAATAATAATTTAAGTATATTTATTAAATTTTTTTGTAATAAGTATCTAAATCATAACAAAAACTTAACTGTTAATTGCCTAATTTCATAAATTATATAATGAATGGCTTGTATTTTTTTTTTTTTTTTTTAAAACTAATATTTTGAGTTTTTACATTTTGTTATTTGTTTGATTATATAATACAAAAAATAGTAAAAAGAATATTATTTTATTTTGTAAAAATTAATATTTTGAATTTTTTACAATTTGTAATTTGTTTGATTACAATGTTACATAATATACAGGCAAGACATATGTTAATATTGTATCAAAAAATATTTTTTAGGTTTATCTTATAGTTTTATATTAAATTATTAATTACCATATATTAATTACACTTTTTATACTTGAATGATTTAAAGACCATTTAGAAAACTACTAAATAAATATGCAAGTGGTCCAATGTTTATACTTAAATAGTGTAATTTTAATTTGTTATTATAGTGACATCAGACTTCTGATATAAATTAAAATTGATTTATGTCATGTAAAAAATGATCATAAAAAAGTTTTTTCATTAAAATAATTAAAGCTGTGGTCACGCTATGATAGAAAAACGCAATAGTAGATTTAATGATGGTAATTATCGTAGAGTTCATACAGTGACAGTACACTGTGCAAAAGCAACTATATCAAGCAATTCTATCATGTTTTACTTTCATTGTGTGACTGCAGCTTAATATAATTATTACTCAGTGTTATAGTAAGTTTCTTATAATATTATTGATTTAAATATCATATTTTTTTAAATTTTAAATGAGAGTACAAATCATTTTTTGTTTATTCTGCGTCAAAGTTAAACGAACATTGTAAATGTTAATAAGCATTGGATACCATAATATTATGCTAAATCATGGTCATACAATTTTTGTTCTCTGAGTATTATTATAGTTTATTTATTAATTGTATTAAATGTGAATTTCCAAAAATTAAATGTACACAATGCAAAATTATTTAATTTATGAAACAAAAATAAAAACATTGGTATTCAAATTAATATGGGTTTTCATATAGTATTTCTTCGTTGGAAATGGGGTTTTTAGAATAACACAAACCCAGTTTATTTATTATTTTTTCCGTGGCAACCAAAACCTATAAATATAAATAAGTATAATTTAATAATAAATATATAATACCTACATATTATATTAAATGTTAATTAGTAAATAGAGTGAAACTAAAATGTTTCATATTGTATTAAATTATACAAGTTGTTAATATTATTTTAAGTACTTTTACACACTTTTTACAGTATTGACTGCTAAAAAGTATTTTAATTAATACATGTATTTATAACCAATATTGTCAATTTATTAAGAACTTTGTTTGGCATTAAATTAAATTATTAATTTGTAGTTTTTAATGGCACGAATAATCATTTTTTAGAAATATTTTTAGGAATCTAAAAAAATACATAAAAATAAAGAAGTAAATATAACAATTATTGAAATAAAAAATAAAATTAGAATTCTTGTTTTAGGTATTATCTGAACTTGAAGACATAATCCTTTATTTTTGTTGTAAAGATTTTAACAAACTAAAATAAAATAAAAGAAGATTTCAAAAAGATACCAAAAATGCAATTATAACTGTAATATGCTCTAAAGATGAAAAATGTATCAAAATAAATATTCACACAAAATATGTAACATCAACCTTACATATGATTTTTAAAATTCATAAAATTAATTTCTATCGAACTGTAAAAATTACCTACTAACTATGAAAAAAGATGTAATTGAATAAAAATCTGCCCTATTAAAGTATCCATAAATATCACACATAATACATATACTTACTTCATCAAGTTGTTCCTTTGACAAAGCAGCTGACATACAAAAACGAATTCTTCCTTCAAGTAATGGAGTAGCTGGAAAACCAACACCAACCGTAGCTATATTAAATTTATTGAACTCTCTAACTGTTGCCCTGAAACAAATAAGAATAATAGGGCAGTTCTTTATGAAAAATATTAATATTATAGGTACTTACCCAACTTTAGATATCATATACACCAACATAGGAATAACAGGAGAGTTGTCATTGCCATATACTACACAACCCAAGGCCTTAAGTTTCCTTCTGAAATATTTGACATTACTTGCTAGTTGAATAATTCGTTTTCTACCCTCTTCTCCATGTTTTCTTCCCATTATCATCGACATAGATGTTATGATTGCTTGAGCTACAGGTGGTGCCATGGATGTGGCATAACATGAAGCATGACTATTTACTCTCAAATAGTCAATTAAATCCTTGAATAGCCAACAGGACAATAATTAAAAGTTAATTTGAACATAAAACATTGTTATATTTTTTAATGAAAATTATATTTTATATATACTTTACTGCCAGCTATATACCCTCCAGCTGAACCAAATGATTTACTAAATGTGCCCATTAATATATCAACATCTTTTGCACTGCAGTTATAATAATCGAATACACCTCGGCCATTTGGTCCTAAGGCTCCAATACTATGAGCCTCATCAACATATAAATACACCTAAAAATGTTTTTTTTTATTCTAATTATTGAAAATAACAATGTAATATTATAATATAGTTAGCCATAATCAAGATAATTGATAAATACTTTATATTTTTTTTTAATGGCAAGTATATCTGGAAGGTTTGTAATTGATCCTTCCATGCTAAAAATGCCTTCAGTTACAATAAATATTTTTTCCCAAGGTTTTTGAGTTTTCGGTTGACCAGAAACAATATTTTGTCGTATTAATTGTTCTAAATATATTACATCTAAAAAAAATATTGATTATAATTTATAATATGGTTATTGGCTATAAATAGATTTTAAGAAGATTTAAATAAAGTACAATTCTTGAAATGTATAAAGATTTTGTCATGCTTAAATAGAAACCAAATCAAAATATAAGATTTGATCTAATATATTAAATAAAATATTTTGATATTTAAATTATGAACTTAAATTATTTGTTTTATATATATTTAATAAACCATTACCATTATGCTTATATACTACAGATGTGGCTCCTGACAGTCGTATCCCCAAAATAATAGACGCATGATTATATTCATCACTTAGTACTAAGCATTCAGAATTTATGATGGAAGGTAAATTCAGAGAATTAGTAGCAAATCCCATACCAAATACTATAGCATCATCAACACCTAAGAATGCAGCTGTTAGTTGTTCGAGCTCTAAATGAATATTGTTGGTTCCAAGTTCCTGACGTGAACTACTGACTGCCCAACCATATTTCTTTATTATGTCTTTCGTATCATCTGCACACGGACCTTCACTTTGAGCAAAACCTAAATAATTATATGAACCTAAATTTAGAAAAGTAGATTTTGTGTCCAGAAGCCTGCAATATGTTTAAATTTGTATTACTTAATTAAACAATAGAAGTAATAAATAATAATAAAATATTCTTACTCAAATGACCAACGACTGTCATGAGTTGCCCTATCCATGATATCAATCTTTGCACCTGGTACACCACAAACAACTCGGTTAAAACAGTCTTTAACACGCCGAAATACATACCTCAAATATATGCTATCAAATTTATTGTACAGTGGTGGATATCCCTAAATGTATTATTGAATATTAATTACCATAAAATATATAAATTCATTCATTTTATACCTTGCGATTTTTTTCAGTGGCTACTTTGGGTGTAAAAATGATATGATTTATCAATCCAATAAATATCAAAAAATAAAATCCCAAACATGCCATAACTGATGTATATAAAGACCTTTTTTCATATGATTCTTCCACATTATCAAGAATATCATGAGTTATTTTCTGAAATAAAAAAAATAATTATACTACTAAAAATAGTGGATTAAATATTATTATAAAATAATGAGTTATAATAGCTAAGAACGTATACATTTAAATTTTTTCAAAAACATTCATTATAATTGAGAAATTATTTTTCATTATAAATGCTCACAAATAAAATAATGTGGACTGTTTTACAATTTAATTTTTCTTGGAACTTGTAAGCACCGCTTTCCTAATTTCTTTAAATTATTTTTTTTAAAAGGTTAAAATCAGAGTTAAAATAATTTTAAAATTATTCACAAACTTTACAAAGACTTGTATTACCTTTTCTAGTGATACTTTTAACTTCGGATGATCTAGGTGTGATTTATTTAGCACTAAGGCCATTATGTTTTACCGCTGAACTTTAATCTGATAGATTTTGAAATTTATCTAAAAAAAAAAATTATTAAAAATATAATATAAGTTCGTAGTCAATGGTGCACACTATATAGATACTAGTACACTACAGATTATTTTGTATACTATAGATTTATAGATTCTTATCCTTACCGTCTTAAATGATTTTTATATGGAGTGTTTATACTTTTAGTTTATATCTTGAACACATATAAAATATAGACACCTGTGCTTCCAACAATCAAACATTTGGTTGCTAGTCGTTATCAAAAACAGATACGCCAAACAGGCCATCGTCAGTTTGGCCGTTCAGGCAACCTTAGAGCATATATAATGGATAGAGCCATGGCCTGTAGATTACATACAACATCGATGATGTACGTGTTAGTGATGAGTCGCCGCCACTCGTGGGCCTCTACTGCACATGCGCCTTAAATAGTCGCAACCAGGCGCATGTGCAGGTCAGCTATCGCAGTTTTTCCTTCCCAACACTGGTCTATAGAGGTGACCGTACATGTTTTCGGCCAAAATCGACCTTTTGGTTTTCGCCCAAATGACCTTTTTTTTACCCAAAACAAAAAGAGTGATTTGGTTCTCGCCAAAAGAAATATTATTCATAGTAAACGAAAAATTATTTTGTTTATCACTGTATTTTTTTTTTATTGAAAATGTGTATATGTATACCTACATAATACTTAAAAAACATAAGTTTTTAGGTTTAAAAGATCTTAAAAAAAAAACAACATAATAATAGAAATCGAATTATTCATTGAAGTTATGGCAGATATAGATTAGTGTAAAACATACTAATAAATGTAAATAATATATATAAAAACATAGAAAAGCGATTTTAAATGGTACATATAAGTGTAAAACATATAAAAAAAATAGTATAATATTAAAGTTCCAATTATTTGTCATAGTTATGGCACATAGATTTTATAAATTTATATCGTGTGAGCTGACCAGATTTGTATTTCGTAATTTTTGATTGATTAATTTCTTATCGCTTGTATTCTTTCGAAATTTTCAAAAAATGAGCACTGTTAATTTTAACATAAATGTCAACTTAAACTTAGAGAATTATATTCAACCATGTCATGGTTGATAATTTTGTATTCACATTTTTATTAAAGTACGATCGAAATGGTTTGCATGTATTTGTAATTAACCTAAGACTTGAAGAGTTGCATGTCCAAAGCTTAGGAGAAAAGATACTGTCTTTTGAAATATAATGTTCCGTATATTATATATCCGTACATTTAGTGCAATAATCGATCATAACTTATCTTTATCGGCGAGATTATGGTATATATTTAATTTGGAATATAGAGTTTCTTCCACTTTTAACTGGAATGTATTTTGTTGTTTTTTTTTATATTAGTAGACAGTGGTAACCAAAATGTTTTTTCGTTTACATGAATAATATTTCTTTGGGCGAAAACCTAAACCATATAAATATTAAACAATATAAAATAATTTTTTTTTAACATAAAAATTATTATTTTTTTTCACACAGAATAATTATTCTATTTTCATTGAATCCGTTGAAAAATTAAAAACAAAATTAAAATTACGAGTATAGCTAAACATACCATTTTATGTGTTCTAATCAGATATAGTCAATAGTCATAAAAGGTGAGGTATACTGAATGATACTTAAAATATTTTTGATGATACACGCTAAATAGTCCAGTCAAATTAAAAGAAAAAATGGGTTCGGTTCGGAAAAATTCTCATCTAGCTTTTGGTAAACACCTTTATGACATCGTTATAAACATCATGTAAAAAGTCGTCATCGATACCATGCACGCATTAAAGGTAATTCGATGTCAAAGGTCACGAAATTGATCTTTATTTGAATATCTCGCTTTTAATAAGTCGTACAAAAAAAAAGTTCTAGATACAAATTGTTGAGGAAGTAATTATATACAAAAAGGTCATATGACATTTTCACCTAAAAGTTATATTTTTTGCGTTATATAATGCCAACAAAGTGTACACTTTTAATTAAATACGAGTTTTTCGATATAAACAAGTAGCCTTTTCGTTGATATCTCGCTTTATACTGGTTGTACAAAATAAAGTCTCAAACAAAAATTTTAGAAGACAAAATTATCTACAAGATGGTTATAAATATTATATATATATATATTAATATGTATATATATCCAATCACACGAATTTTAACGGAAACCATACAAAATTACGATAATATATTATATTATTATATAATATGTTAGTGCAATGTGGAAAACAATTTTTTTTATCAACTTGCAAATTTATTTTTTATTATCATTATAAATTATAATTTTATTATTACCTATTTATAATAATTTATAGCGATGTTTTTTTTTACAATTCTAAATTTTTTTTTTTTATTTTTCTCTATTTATAATATTTTTTAAAAAACAATGATTTTTAATTATATTATCATATTACGAATATTTTAAAACAATTATAATAAAAATGATAATTGATACATAATATTGATGGAATGAAAAAAAATTAACTAATATTATCATTATGTGATTTTTAAAATAAATTAAATGCAATGCAATTTTACAATAAACTATGACATTTTTGTACACGGTGTATAAACTTATTTTTGTTACCTATCATACTGTCTATTTAAGAATCATAGTTTTTCCATATGGATATGCCCATATCGGAATGATAAAAGTAGTAGCTGTCTTTCTTTATATTATGATAAATGATTAGAATTAATAAAAATTTTTTTTTTTTCAAAAAAAAGGTGGGTAAGTGGATGTCACTCTGCTGATACAGTACAGGGCCTAAAATTAAGATATTTTGCTACTGCACATACCTAAATTCTACACCAAAATATTAAAAAATAATGACCTAGTAGTGCACATACGACATATAACTTAATTGCATAATTGTTTTTGATATTTATTAATAATTAGTTATAATAAATATAATATAATATACAATCTAAGACAATCTTCTATAAAAGTCCTTGATACCTACCTATATGACTAAACATTTTAAAATTAAAAACTAAATAGCTTGAGTTAATGTACTTATTATATTATGATCCACTCAAAATATGGTGTAGTCGGTATTATTTGTAATGTTAAGGATTTTAAACGAATACAATATGCTAATTAGTAATTTTCAATAATCAATGTTGAATATTAATCAATTAAAAATTTATAAATGCCGAAAATAATACTTCACACTTTTAAATTTGCTACTGCACATTTAATATTAGCTACTGCACATAGTGTGGCTACTCCACACAATTTTAGGCCCTGATACAGTAGGTGACAAGTGGGTCACTGTAATGGATGGTGTTAAATTTGAATTCAATGATATAATATCATTGTATAAGAAAAACGATTCTGAGCGAAAACGGTTAGTCAGCCTATGATATTACCAAATATATTTGATGATATTATTGTGAATAAAGTAATTTATATTTAACCTATTTACGTGGAGCCTTGTTTTAAATTTTCAATCCTTAGCATAAGTAGTTATAGAACATTTTATAAATTTTTAACTACAAAATAATTATTAAATTTTAAATTTGATACATTTTGTCAACATTTGAACTTTAAATGCTTATAAAAAAAAAATCGTGCCTATGTATTTTTAATATTTTCAAATGCTTTTGTAAAAATATATCAGAAGCCTGGCATTAAATTTTCACGCTTTTTTACCCAACAAATAAAATTTTATTGATATTTATAGAAAAAAAAACTAAAAAAATGTAAAACTGACAATGTCCGTAAACAGCTCAAAAAGAGTCAAATTATTTTCAAAATTGTATGGTGTACAAAAAGCTAATATAAATATTCAGTGAAATTTACAATATCTACAGTCATTCGTTTTTTAATTACAACAATATAAGGAAATCGTTACATGAGAAATCGAGTAAATATCAAATTTTGTAAAAATATTTATTTCAAACGCTCGTAAAAATTTAATTTGACTTTCTTGTAGACATTGTTGTTTTTGATAAAAGTAGACAAATTTATGAGGAATATTATATTACTTTTTCAAATCTTAGATTTAAAAGGAAAATTTTCTATCCATTTCTAACTCAAAATAATTAGTAAATTTTCGTCAATTTTACGTATTTTGTCAATATTTGAATTTTAAATGCTTTTAAAAAAATGTGCCTATTTATTTTTATATTTTTCGACTACTATTATAACAATATACTGAGAAACTTGTATCGAATTTTCACGCTTCTTAACCCAACAAACACAATTTAATTCACAATTATAATTAACGCCTATGTTAGTCAGCCTATGATATTACTAAGTATATTTGATGATATTATTGTGAATAAAGTAATTTATATATTACCTTGTTTTAAATTTTCAATCCTTAGCTATAAAAGTTGAACATTTTATACATTTTTAACTATAAAATAATTATTAAATTTTAAATTTGATACATTTTGTCAAAATTCGAACTTTAAATGCAAAAAATTGTGTCTATGTATTTTTAAAACATATATCAGGAGCGTTGCATTCAATTTTCACGCTTTTTTACCCAATAAATAAAATTTTATTGATATTTATAAAAAAAAAAAACTAAAAAAATTGAAAACTGACAGTGTCCGTAAACAGCTCAAAAAGAGTCAAAATATTTTCAAAATGTTATGGTGTATAGCAAATGAAAATATAAACATTCAGTAAAATTTGCATGTGTCTACATTATTCATTTTTGAATAACAAAAAAATAACAAAATCGCTACATATGAGAAATCGAATGAATATTCAACATTGTAAAAATATGAACTCCAAACGCTTATAAAAATTAAATTTGACTTACTTGTTGACATTTTTTTTTTGGATAAAGGTAGACAAACTTGTGAATAATCTTGTATTAAATTTACAAATCTTAGATTTAAAATGAAAAATTTTTACTCAAAATAATTTGCTAAATTTCGTGATTTTTCCGTATTTTGTCAAGATTTGAACTTTAAATGCTTATTATAAAAAAAAAACTGTGACTAAGGATTTTTAATGTTTTTAAAATGTGATTGTAACAATATAGTAAGAGTCTTGTATTAAAATTTCGAGCTTTTTTGCCGAATAAATAAAGTTTTATTGACATTCATAGAAAAAAAACTAATAAAATTGGAAACAGAAAATGTTCCTAAACAGTTCAAAACAAATCAAAATAATTTTATCGTGTATAGAAAATGTAAATATAAACAACCAGTGAAAATGTCATGTATCTACGGCCATTTTTTTTAAAGTTACACTAAAAGCCAAAGTCGATTTTGTCGAAAACAGATTTGGCGTAAAAATTCCCGTTTTTTCCTTAATTTTTCTTTTGTTTTTCACGTCGCTTTTGAAAACTATTGGGAAATTTTGACCTCCCAATGCACCAACAATATGAAAATTCCCATCGAACAAGATACTGAAGTTGAAAATCGAAGCATTATTTCGACTACTTATCGTGTACACGAACACAAAAAAAAAAAAAATAAAAATAAAAAAAAAAACACACATCATTGTAAAATCAATACATTCGTCGTTCCACTCAGAATCTAAAAAAGACGAAGGGGTAAATGATCCACGAAATCTCTCCCCCACCCCTGTAAATATGCCGTTGAAGCGGTATCGTTTTTCAGATCGAAAATATTTTAACTATCGAATGATTTGGGAAGCAACTGAGGTTTCGTCTTTTCAATTTTGGTTTGCTGCGAACCGCCGGCGCGCCGTCATATTATTATAACTGCATGTCGACGATGGCGACGGATAATTAGCGATTCTGATTACTTTATTATTGCTTACTTTTTCCGACCGAATTCGTCGATAACTCAATCGGATATTCCGCCACGGTTGGTTTCGGGAGTATGGAGGCACAGATATTAATGTTTATTGTCCGTGTGTGGAGGTACCGACGCTCATCACAGGAGTATTGATAACGTTATCAACTTGCGTATTTTTATTAACTGCCAATTTATTGATTGTCTTGTTTTTTTACAGTTTAAACGTTTTGTCGGTGTTGTTGTAATATAATTTGAACAAACCATCATGATTTATTGCAATCACTAACCACACAAAATGCACTGAGCTCGTGGCCGTGTCCTTCATCTATGTCGTGAAGACGACAATGACGAAGACGATACCCCCGTTTTCGTTATGTGGATACGGGAAATGGCAGAAGAGTTTGAAAATCTGGACGCGATTTTACAACAAGATACAGACTCACCAAATCAATGGTTTTGTCGAATATGGAGAAGATGTAGGAAAGCCTTGAGTATGAAACAAACAGGTCGGTAAAATTTTTGACAGCATGTACCTACGCGTAACAACATGTAGGTACAAGTTATTAAGAGTATTTAATATTTTACGAATCACTAAAGGTTTAACTACAATGAGATTTCAACAAAAGTACAAAGCAATATTATATTACTGAAGAGTAAAATTGTAACTTGCCTGTAAGACTCCTTCAAAGTATGACAATTTGTTGCTTTTCTACAGGAATTGATGGATATCTCCGATCAATCAGCTATTGTGCTGTTTTTGTTTTACTCAAACCGGATGCTTCCAAACCACTGCTGGAGGTCTGTGTGGCTTCAGTTCCTCTACAGTGAATAGGATTGTGCTCAAAGTAAGCTGTGCCATTGCTTCACTATGTAGCCAATGTATTTATTTTCCCGAAACACCAGAGGAAATAAGACTGACCCAGGTACATTTTTTCCATGTAGCCAAGTTTCCAAAAGTCGTTGGTGCCATTGACCGTAAATATGTCAAGTTGTGGCAATCACCAGGTTAACCATTAAAACTTGTCTCTAATTAGTAATTTCTTTTCTAGTACCAATTGATACACAAGTAGACACATTCAGTGGCACGGCGAACTCGAATATTATTGTCGGAGGCAAACACATTTTTTCCAACACCCATCTCACCTACACATCGTTTATGCTTAAAATAATCACATTATTTTTCCTACATTCATAATTAATAGTGCTGCGCCTTGGAAACCATATTTTTAGAGACGATCAATGTTGAAATTTTAAATTTTTTGTAATTAAAAACACTATCACTATACCACCTTATATCAATATTTTAAAAATCTTAAATTTCAAGTTTTTGGCAAATCCAAAATAAATATTTCATGTAACTTGTTAAAAGAATCCAACTAATATCAATAGTTTATACTTTATAGTCCAAAATCTTACCGTTTCTCTGAAAACAACTGGTAAGCGAGATTTTCATAATTCGTTATTGTCATTTGCATTTTTCAAGCACTTATGGTGAAACGAAAATTGTTCCTCTGATGTTAAATGTATCTTAGTGGTATTCTGCAGTGAGATCAGTTCATTTTCTATTAAATTTTCTCAATATCATGTTATTCAAAAACTATGAAAAGTAGTACTTGTTATAATAAGATGTTTTATAAATTAATGATTTGTCTGGATTTCAGGTGGAGATACCGCTGAGTGATTTCGGAATAGGAAAATTTATTCCTTGAATATTCAGGTAATATGCAACGCTAATCTGAAGATCATGGTTATTGTAGCGTGATATGATGGAAGTACTCATGACTCCAGAATATTTTGAGAGTCTAAAAGAACAGCTTTGTTTTTACAAGGAGTATATACGGGGATGCAGTACTATCTGCTAGTTATATGATGACTCCTCTTCAAGATTGCCAAACACCAGCAGAACAGCTATAAAATGAGTCAAATTAGAACCAGAAATGTCATTGAAAGGTTCTTTGGCGTTTGGAAACGTTGTTTTCCTGTGATGGCTTCGAGCTTATTAGCGAAACTAGTGCAAGTTTTCCCTATAATAACTGCAACATTAGTGTTAAATAACATTGCCTGAAGATCTGGAGAAAAAGTCCCCAGTGGATTTGAAATAACACTATCAGTTCCATGGGAAGAATTACTAGCCTAGGACGATATCCTATTTAATTATATACAGACGAAAGGGTAACGCAGCTAAATAGTGGGCGACGTCATGTGGGTCAAATTCATCTGAGTTGTGTGAAGTATGTATTAGATTAAACTTAAAAGCGCTTTATCATAATTTATTAACATAATTTAGTCATGTTAAATCTTTTGTCGGTTTCTTCAGAACGTAGAAATTACATATAAATATTGTAATATAGTTAAATTAAATTTTATATCTTATGCATATTCCAATAGATCCATTTTAAAGAAGAACAATATGAACAACATTGTCTGGATGGTGTAAAAAAACTCAAACCAAATACTATACCAACATTATTTGATATACTAAAACCACCTCACTTGTTGGAAATTGAAAGGAAGGGCTATGTCGAAACTGTATTTTATCTTAAAGTGGTTTGTCGGAAAAATAATGAATCAGAAAGTACTTTTTCTCCACCGAAAGAAAATCTTTGTATAAGGTATATATCATTATCAAAACAAATTTATTATAGGTAAAAAATATGCTTTGTTACCTAAATTATAAATAAAAAATTATTATTAATATTATTAATAGTAATTTTAAACTATTTTATCTATTCAATTTATTTACAAGGTACCTACATTATTTAATCTTATTTATTATAAGTAAATGTATGCAGTTATTCAAATTTTAAATAAATATAATTGTATGTATTTGTAACTATACATTTAAATAGCTGCTAATAATTTTTTTTAACCCTAATAATTCTAAATAATATACTAATTTAAACATTAATAACAGGGAATTGAGTCCCAAGATTCTGAATTGACCCATTTTCACTCAATATTGCTACAAGAAAAGCAAGAAATGTTTTTGATATAACAAGAAAGCAATAATTTGAAAAGAAGACTTCAGGTATGAATAGTGTTGGGTAAGTTACTTTTTAAAAGTAACTAAGTTATGTTACTAGTTACAAAATAAAATAGGTAACTAGATTACTTGTTAGTTACTCAAGTACAAAAGTAATGCAAAACGTTACATTTTTTACTCAAAAGTAACTACCTAGTTACAATGACATTATTCTTATGTTATTAGCAGTAATCCGTACACGAATATCTGTCCGTATGTCAATTTACATATTTTATCAGATATGATCTAAAAATAAATAAAATAATAAACTATATCAGTTGCTGCTTTTATAGACTAATCGATGATTATAACTAGTTAAGTTAAAAATAATATTAAGACAAAATCGTTTATTTATATAATTATACTGGGAACATGTAGTAATTACATAAAAACCTACATAAATTATTAATATAATTAAATTTTCTGATGTGGATACAAGGGAAAATACTGTTGTAAAGTAACACCACAAAAAAAAAAAATAAAATTAATAATGTCACCCGTTTTTTTACCCAAATATAATAATAATGAAGTTACTTAACGTTACTGAAATGGGTAACTACATTACTACCCAACACTGGATATGACCACAACTAAGTGTACGGACTTGTAGTTTGGTATCATTGAATTTAATTTCAATTTTATGTTTTGCAGGTAGATAATAACCAGTGTTACAATATAACAGGCAATCATTTTTCAAAACTATTGAAGGAAAAATATAAATTGTTATCATTACAAAAAGAAAAGAAATTATTGGAAACAAAATTACAAATGATCCACGAAGCTTTGAATGAGATTATGTATAATTGAAAAACAATGACAGTTTTGTAAAGTATTTGAGTAAAAACAAATAGATATAGTTAAATATAAATAATGTATTTAAGTACTACATTTTTATTGGATGTATTTTTTATATATTATTGTTTATAGCTTTTATTTTTATTTTTTCTTAATTAATTGATATATTTAGGCTTAATTTAGATTCACATGTATAAAATAATAGTTACTAATTTTTCAAATTTAATTTACTTTTGTGATTTTATACCTTTTAAAATTCAAAATGTATTTCTTTTTAGTTACAATATAAAAAAACATTATATTAATGAAACAAAAATTCTTACAATTTACAATATCACGTATAATTTTATTTTTGACTAGTTTATCAATACATATATTTAATATTAATTTATCATATAAATTTCATAATAATAGTTATAAAATAATAACAGTGTCTTACTATAAAACAATAGAAATTAACAGTTTTAATAAATACAAACAACTAAACAAATATAATATAAAGTATATTAAGCAAATATAACTAGTGAAAGAAAATTTGCTATGTTGTACGTGTAATACGGATGTAATACGAGTATTTACTATAAGTAAGTTTTAATTATGTATGTACTCCCAGAATTTAAATTAACACTTCTTTACCAATAATTCTCACATTTTACTTGGAGCTTATTAAAATCACATAAACCATATTTTTCTTCTTTTAAGGTCTTTTGGAAACCAAAAAAAGAAAAAAACCTTTGCTACGTGTATTTGAACATTTTACAGCTGTACAACCGCCCATTTTTTGGAGAATTTTATAGTTAAATTGACATGATATTTAAAAATATATATATTTCAGAGTTAAGACCATATTATTTACTATTCAGTTTTAATGCAAAAATTAAAATGAAAACGTATTCGCAAAAGTAAGCAATTTCCGTTTATGACGTTCAGCTGAATCTGTTATCTTTATGTATTAATTGTCGCAAAATGGCAGACGGTTATACCCACATTTATAGTGCCTTACCAATTTTTGCTCTGGATAAATTTAATTGTTGATATCTACCTTTTTTATATTTTAACTCAACATTAAAAAATAATTTACATTTTAATTTCTCATTGCATACATTTTGTATCAAAGTTAATAAATTACAATGTATGATGAAAAATCTTTCTATGTAAATAAAAATTTAAAATAACTAAGTTATTTTACAATATGATAAACAACTAATAGAACAATAAAATCAGAAAATGTATATTAACAACTTTGTATGTAAATTGTAAATATATATTTAACAATAAAAATACTCTTATGTTACTTAGCATGTGTAAGTGTATAATTATGTTATGTAATAATCTTTCAAAATATACATTTTTTAAACCAAAAAACAAATCTTACAGTAAAGCTTATCATAGATTTACATCTATTACAGTATAATTATTATCATAATGAAATCACTCAGCTGAACGTTTAATAAAACCATATGGCTTGTGCATAATAAGAATGATTTTTTTTAAGACTTAAAGAATCATCTGAGTGTGACATAATAATATTTAACTTGGGTAATAGATCCTTAATACTTACACTTTTACTTTTAAAAGGGCATTTTATTTCTTTTAATTTTATTGGCACATTTTCATTATTTACTATCACTCTGGTGTGTAACCTAGCCAAGTGGTTTTTGAATTATAAAAAATTAAAATAAACATTCCTAAATTTTTTGATTTAAGCAGCTAGCATATAAATCTCTAGCAGTATTTTCCTACTCAATTCCATGTTTAATAAATTTGTTTGCGAACGACTTTGGCCATAAATATTTATTGGCAGCATCCGTTGAAAGTTTAGAATAATTAAAATGTTTACAGCAATTTCCCATGTCCATTACTTTGTAGTTTTCCAAGATGTCCATTAATGGATGTGAAGATAATTTTTAAATCAATAGATTGCATATTCTTATTTTGATTTAAATAGGTGAATTATTTGGTAAATGTCGGCCAAATGTATGGAAAGCCAATGCAGACGTTCTTGCTTTACAAGAAATAAACCCCAACCTTCAAAATTGAAAAGACGGAAAATTAATTTAATTTAAATTTTTTATTTTCACTTAAATGTACAATTATTTAGTATTATAAATAAGAGTGAACTTATGAATACTTAATTTAATCTTGGCTTGTGATGGAGGAAATAGCCAATAAGGAATGTTATTATCTAAAAACTAGGTTAAGAAAACAATTATATGTAATTAGTAAAATCCAAAACAAATCATACAGTATTCACTAAGCTAAGTAACAATATAAAAACATGCATCAATTAGATAATCACATAGACAAGTGCAACATATCAATTAGTATAATTTTACTCATAGTCATAGGCGTAACTAGGGACATTTTTTTGGGGGGGCTAAAATTGCATCAGTAGTATAAACCCTGATCTTATAGAAAAAAATATAAAAAAAATCTTGTGGGGCTATGTAGTATAGTATCTATCTAATATCCAAACTAGAATTTAATTTTGAAAAAAGACGCCAAACCGCGGAATACCATATAAACGGAGTCTCGAATAAATTCAGGGGGTCTTATCAAACCGTCCCATCCATAGTATTACCAGAGCTCTTTGTGTTAATCGGTTTTCCCAATGCTATTAGATGGAGCCAAGTCCCGATATTTGAAGCATATAATATTATAAGCGACGAGTCTCTGATTGAGATACGTTATCTGCGCATGCGTTTGTATACTTGTCGCATATTTATTCTAATAACTGCGTTCTTGAGCGACAGTGAGTGATAAAATATGCGACGAATATACCTACTAACGCATGTGTGTGTATTCGCATGTGTGTGCATCTCAATCAGAGACTCGTCAAAAATATGTGCTTTGAATTGTTAAATAGGCGAGATAGGCTATAATAGTTCCAACCATAGTACATGACGTCATATTATTTTGATAAAACTCTTATGAGTGAATCATTAAAGGGCCTCGCTACGGCTATTGTTTGAGGGGCAACATTTAGGTAATTTTTTATGTCGTCTTAACCATCCGTGATATTAAAATAAGCATAGTTGTAAATGATTATTAGTGTGAGCAGTGACGTAATTATGGGGGTGCATGATGGAGCACTTGCACCACTTTCTGGTATTATGTAGCAGGTGCAAAAAATAAAGATATGAATCTTTTACCTATTAAAAAACAATACTATTTCATTGATCTGTTAAATTGTGTATAAAAGATCATTACTGAACAAAAAATGAAATAACCTTATCTATATAATAACTTAATTATTATTAATCCCTAAATGTGTTAAAAATATACCGATTTTGATATTTCTATATATATTATTGTATATAAAACGATACCTAGTGCACACGAGCTAAACGATTGGCTTTTAATACATTGCTCGACTTGGGGATGGACGCAGGAGAACGGAGTACCCCTACTAATTTTTAAGAAATTCTAGCGTACCTACCTCTACTATTATTTTTAAGGGTAACGAATGGGACGCTTCATCATTCTGCATTTCTATCGAAATGCGCGTGATAACATCATAATTTAATAACCACGAATCTATAAATTAGTTACTATAAATATAATTACTAAACTAATAATTAATTACTTTGATTATCCTTTTGAGTTTGATATTATTTATAAAAATAATATAATAGGTATATAATAGGTTCCTACAGTGATTATCTACGTCTTATATTAAGGGGATCGGTGGCGGACAGTTTTTAAGGAGTTCAAATTAGGCAATTTTCACAATGCATGCATGTAAGTCTTGAAAATGTGTAGCTACGAAGTAAGTGATCATTTGTGTGAATGACTGTATGCAAAAGAAATAGCGGAGCGTTCTCGCACAGCATGTACAAGTCACCCTCGGCTTATTTGTACGTATTTCGTTCCTACCGATCGATCTAATAATGCGATCATTTTTCAGAAAACTGATCGGAATTCGTTATAATGTCTACTTGAGATCGGTCAGTCCACATTTTAAGATTTCTAATTTAAATTTCGAATAATCAATATTTGAAATTCCGAAATTTCAAAATATTCAAACTAAATTTATAGTAGTTGAGGGTGTTAAATTTAGAAAATTGGAATGACTGAACTCAAGTAGACATAATGACAAGTTTTAAAAATTATTATTGCAATAGGTACTAAGTATGATGGAATAAAGATTGGTATGTTTTGGCAAAAATAACTATCCGGCACCGATCCACTTAACTTAATTTTTTTTGTTTATTGATTATTTATGAATATTTTTTCTGATTTAAAGAAAGGTATTAGGGAGGTATGGGGGTATAGCCCTCACGGATCAATAACATTTAAGAAGTGATGGGGTCGCTCTTTTTTAAAAGTAAATAGAGTCTCCTTACTTTATATTTTACAAGTCAAGCACTGTAATTAAATATGTCTTAATTTGTCTTTATTGGACCAATAACAGTTTTGCACCTGCTGACATTTAATGGAGTCACGTCAATGAGTGTGAGTGAAATTCAATTTGGGTTATCGTAGGCGTGTGCAAATGCCAATAACCCGATAGCAATATAAAATTCATTATACGAACTTTATGACAACCTAGGTACTTATTGTTTTGACCAAAATTAAAGTTAGTTAACGTTGTCTGATTTTGATTTTGAAAAAAATATTTGAATTCAGCAGAAAAATGTCTGTAGACCGTATGAAACACTTTCTGTTATTAATACGAATTTTAATTTTGATTATGATTTGAAAAAACTGATATTTTCAAGTAAATCAACTTTAAAACAAAATTATAGTTCACAATGATATAAGATTTAATTTTTACAAAGCGTTCCGTACGATCTGTAGACAATTTTCTGCAGAGTTTAAATTTTTTTTCAGAATCAAAATCGGACAACTTAAACTGACTTTTTTTCCCCTGTGAGCTTCGATTTATCGAAAGTACACTGTGTTTGAAAATAAGATATCAAACAAAAGGGAAAATACACAGTTAAAGATCAGTGAACTGAAGGCCAATGCGCCAAGGTCATAGTCTCAATGACGCCTAGGTAAATTGTAGATAAACAATTTCAGGCTGTGCGATTGCACACGCTGTCACCCCCCAAATGGAGCCCCTGAATTATCTAGCCGAGCCGGATATTTCGACAGTTGACAGTCGAAGTCGAGTGTCAGTGTCGCCATGTTAACAGGCCTAACCTATAAAGAGTCCAAATTTCTTATCCCGTTGTTTCTTACTATAGTGATTTGTGGTGAATGGTGGCCCGCCATCATATCATTTTATCCCTGACGGCACCGGCACTGTAAGGTGTAAGGCGTCGGCTACTCCCCTCTCCACCACCGTCGTGCGACCGTGAACGTTGTCCTACCATTACCGGTCGACCACTCTTTCGTTCCGACGACTCTACAACTTCCGTCACAATCATTTGAGTCAATACTAGTCCATTAAATCTGACCAAAATGGCTCCTAAACGAAATAAACAATCAAAGATTTACAAGCAGCGGCAAAACGAAATGAAACGAGTACGTACCTATACTGCAGTTTATAATAATATACCTAGTGTACATATACAAGGACGAGCGAACTGTTATCGTCGTCTCGCCGTCACATGATAAATTACGTTTTAAAACACAATAATTAATTGATCATTGAGTAGTTAAAAATTGTGTCTAATTTTCTACTATGTGCCTCTTATTTATTTTAACTGTTTTTTCCGTCCTTATTTTATAGAAATCAAATCCGTACGGAGACAGCCAGACCATGCACCTAGACCAACAGATCACTAGGAAATACCGTGTGGAAATCAAGGATAGCATTCAGGGAATGGTCAACAAGCTTCTCAGTAACGGAGATCACGACCAACCTACAGTGGCCCCCAACTCAACGTCGGATACGATGGTCGGAACATCGACACACTTAGGATTCAAACTTAGCCATTTCGAGGAATATTTCCAAATAGACTCGACACCAAACGTGTTGGACAATGCGAGACCCAGCAGAGACTCGAGTGCCAGCATGGTTAACGATGAAAGACTCAGTAAAATTGATTTAGTCAACCAAAAGACGTCCTCTTAAAGTATCTTATTATCTATATTTCAGTTTAGACTGTTTTTTAAAAATGTTTATGATCAAATAAATCAAAGTTGTAAATCTTTTATAATAGAAGTTTTATTTTGTTTGTACATAGTATTATGATAAAACCATTGTAATACTGCAATGGCAGAAGAACTATTTCATTTTTTGCTCAAATTTTGTACAAACAATGTAGATTTAGTTCAAATAAAAATATTTATTGAAATCTCAATATTTACAAACTCAAAAACTTGTATTAAACATTATAATAAGCATTCAAAATTCTAGTATAAAATAAAATACAATGTAAAACAAATTTACCTGGAAAAATAATATATAAAGTTTATTAAATACTACCATAAAATAACCTGACTTACCTGCCGATATATTTTTTATATTTTTAAGCCATATACTCAGAAAATCACATTTAAACATTAACCAATAAATAAAACATTTGAAAACTTAGTATGTCTATATAGCACAAATTCTTAGACAAAAGTATAAGCTTATAATAAAAAGTGGGTAAGTGTGGAACGGTCTGCTGTACTTAAGTGGCTGTGTAACTGCAATGTTGTATAAAGATATTTTTTTAAATATCTAGATAAAGATAAAAGATAATTGCTAGAATAGTTATCTAGATGAAGATAAAAGATACATAATAATTTAATTATCTAAATAAAGATAAAAAACTAACATTTATTATCCAGATAAAAAAAGATTACATTTTTTTTTAATATGTACCCACCTACCTTTTTATTACAAACCTAAGGTGAATAAAGTATATTAGATAAATCATAATATTATGTAGCACATCTTAATTTCATAACAGTTGTGAATTATGTAACTTTATAAGTAATTAAATGGTATTTCAAAATATGTTTTTTAAATTAAGTAAAGGGCAATTTTCAAAACACCATAAAATTTAATGTCAAAAAATAAAACTTCAAAATTATTTCAACTTGAAATTTTCTTTATACCTACATATATTATGTTTTTTTAATAATTTATTATTGTTTTACCTAATGAACACAATTAAAATAAATTTAACTAAAAATATAGATCAATTTTGTATTGTTTCTTTTTTAATATAAATAAATAATAATAATGATATTTACATAAATATTTAAATAATTTATATAAATATTCAGTATTTTAACTTTCGGTAACAATATTTAATAACTAATAAGTGATAGGAAATTATTAAATAAACACATAGAAGACTAGAGCCGCCTCAATAAAATATATATATACACTATCATGTAGATGTTATTGCAATGCTAAAATTAGTATTTTATTTTACACTAGGTAATATTATTATTATACTTATTATTAATAATTTATTTGGTGATCGTTTTAAATTTTAATTGCAGAATGCAGGTATTCTGTTGACGGTCAACGAATACGACGCTGATATGTAGACACGTAGTTAACCCAAAACGTTTATTATATATAATATAGGTATATTTATAAATTATAAATTATAATACTAATACATATTAATGTATTAATAGTAATAGTTAAAATAATAATTTTTACCTATTATGTTTAAATATGAATTTACTATTTTGTAATCAGAAAATATAAAATATCAATTAACATTAATTATAATTTATAATAGAAATATTTAAAAATTAAATTTTATCTAGATGTTTTAATTATTCATCTTAGATGACATATTTCCCATTTATCTGTATAAGATAGGTAAAAGATAAAATTATAGTGGCACGGAGGGCTCTTGCACGCACTCGCACGAATATGTCAGTATGTAATATTGTGATCATGAAAAAATATTTATTTTTCATTCAAACATATTATGATTTTAATTCCAACAATAAGTCGCAACGATTACCTTGATTTGCATTCTGACAAATTCTGACGATATGTTTAATTTAATATCTTAAATATGAATATTTTTTTGTCTTTTTACTTATAAAAGTCTTATTGGTTTTTTCGATTTAAAAAGTAGTAATTTTGATATAGATGATTATTCATGAATGAAATACGCACCAATAATAACTTCAGTGGACATAGAAAGATCATTCTCTATGTACAAAAATATTTTAAGTCTAAACCGTCGAAGTTTTTCAGAGAAAATGTATGTAAATATATGGTAAATAATTTTTTTTTTTTAATAAAAATTTGACATATATTTATGGCATTGCCTAGTTAATTTATGAATTACTGTCTTATATACCAAAATTAAATCCTTTTTATTGTATTTTTACATTGTATTGCTTTGTTTATTATTTATATTGGCTTCAAATCTAAGCCCTAGTTATTATTTATTATAATATAATAACATTTTTAACATACATTGACAGTAGGTAACTAATTAAAATGTATGTATTATGTATTTTATAGTATGTATTCTATTATACAAAATGATAATTATTGATAATAGTAAATAATTTATAAAACTAAATTAATGTACATTGAATAGAGCAAGGGGCATCAATCCACCTTGGGACAATAGTTATCCATTATAACAGTTTAAAGATAAAACTGATAAAAACCTACAACTTACAACTTTTTATATCCTTTTTGAATGCCTAAAACTTAGACCCTTTTTTGTATAAACACTATAAACACTGAATAGTGATTACATCAAAACTGTTAATACTGTTAGTAATTACTTGTAAATTACACAATAATAATGCCTGGGACTTAAGGCCCTTAATAAAATGAATTTATGCCCTAAAAATTCCGAATAATCAACAAAAAAATGCATTTTTTTGTTTTAAAACAATTTGGTTATAAATTATAATGTAAATTTGGTATGCCTACCTTTTACCAATTGATAGTAAACAAGTTTTACAGACAGAACTGATCACAGAACAGTTATTTCCATATACAAAGGTAGAAACATGATTACTTTTTATTTATATAGGTTTAGATCATATTGTATTTATTTTATTTACCTGTACCTTCATAGTTATACCTAGTTTGTTCAATTTATATCAAAATCGTGCAAAATTAAGTAAAAATATTAAAATCAAATTATTATTAATTTTTATTACATTTTTACTAACTTGTTTGTCAATGTAATTTTGTTCTTAGAATATATAATAATATGATCTACAGGAATAATGGTCCTGTTTTGCAGAATTAACCAAATTTGATAATTTTTTTTAACTAATAGAGGGTAATATTCTACAGATCGTATCGAACTCCGTTTTTCAATGTTTTAATCTCAAAAATTACAATGTTGTCAGTGCATCAGGACTTAAAATTGAATCTACTAGACATTTTAACAGAAAAAAAAAATATGAACTTTATATTATTATGAATAATACATTTAATTTAATTTAATTCTTTACTTAATTGTCTTTGAAAACCATTAAAAGTCATTTACCTCATTTAATTTATAATAATAAATTAATATAATGTTATACATTATGATCTATGAAATTAACGAACAAGGGGTTGGTAAATACATTGTATATACAATTTACTTGTATTTAGTTTTTTATTCATATACATGAAAAAGCGTATAAAATGGCACAGAATGTAGGAACCTATGAGAAATGCGATTGTAAAAACTAAGAACACTATTACATCAAATACTTCTGGAATTATCTGTCCAACATACAAGACAAACGGGAAACCAAAAAGTAATTTTCCTCTTTGTGTTAATAATTGATCAGACACTCATTTGTAATGATATTTTGTAACTTCTAAGTATGCTATATACAAAAAAAAAATATTTGTGGACTTAATGTTTTAACACTTGCTATTTCCACATAAAATAATATGTAAATATGTAAATTTAACATATTAGATATAAATTAATTTTTGGTTCCAGATTTTTTCATTGATTAGTATATTATAAAGATAAAAATAGGCACAATTTACCGAATCTACAAACAAATAAATGCTACTGAAATGAATAATATTAATAAAACTCAATAAAATGTGTAATACGAGTACTCAGAACAACTTTTATAAAATATTATATAGCAAATATTTAAATTCAATCATATGTAATAAAAAAATAATAATTATCTATTTAGTTAAACCAATTTATTTTACAAATGAAAAAAGCTAGAGTAGTTTTTAACTAAACTATTTAAAGAACAATAAGTATAGGTACTTTAAATAAATTTGTTTCTTGGCAATTAGCAACATCTATATGGCCAAAATGAATTTAAAATTCACATATGAAATAGTTTGAAAATTTTAGTGGGTTATTTTTATATTATGAAGCTTTAAAATATGTAAAATGTAAATGGTATTTAATTATAACTTTAAATCTTTAAATTGTAAAAATATATAATATTTATAAAACATGTTAAATGAGTTGAAAATCGTTTATTAAAATTATTATTTATTTCAATTAAGTAAACATAAATTTAAATATTTAATACTAACTTGTTTGTCTTTACAATAAAAATGGTTACAACAAAATAATTAGTATTCAAAAAACCAAAATTCTACATGATTTTAAAAATATACCATCTAAAATCCAGCATTCTTTTCTTCACCACATAAAAATATAACTAAATTAAATATTATCTATCTTGAAGAAGACACATTAGCTTTTTATTGACCCCAATGTTTTTGTCGGTTATTGCGCTACTCCTAACTAATAGATATTTATAAATATCCTAGTATTTACTAAAAACAAAACGTGTATGGCATTTATTAATTTAAAATACCTAAAATAATATTTTTTCTTTTTTTTTATAGTAGGTTGTAGTTAGTCTTGTAAGTTTCTAGTAGTAGCTGTTTTTATTTACAAAATATAAACATGTACAAATATGGGGAATACAAAAATACATGCAAAAAAATATTCAAAAAATTTTAAAAATAATATTAAAATTTTTTTGAAGAAAATAAAATGTTGTATTAGTGAAATTCAATATTTTAATGTTGAGGAAGTCAGGTTCTAAATAAATTATAATCAGATGTTCTTTGTCTTAACGTTGTAATTGCGTAGAATATTTTTATTGCTGGACCCAAAAGAATTTTTAATGTATCAATTAGATCATTTTGATTTAACATTAAAAACGGCTCTCCATCAATTTTTATACAAAATAGTCACTTATTAAACAATGTATAAAACGACAATAAAAATAATAATGTGTCTATACTTGATTAATGAAACAATCAGATATACTGGAATCTTGGTTGGTTTTTCTATCTGATTTATAATTTGCCACCATTTTTTGAACATATAAGGCCACTTCATGAACTGACCATGTTCTTGTATCAGTAGTATTGAATAATGGTATACCTAATTGAGCATTATGTATGGTCCAATATTTGTGTAGTTGATCTGTTGACACACAGTTTGAACTAAATCCCACCAAAGAGAGACCAATATTTTTGCACAATTTCTTTTTATTGATACTTAGAATGTTGTCATTGCAAAGTGAATTTTCAATAGCAGTGTCACATTCTGGTTCAATATTAATTACATCCAACAGAAAATTTAATCTAAAACATTAAGATTATTTTTAATCAAATCATTTATAAATAAAATAATTACACTTATGTCATACTACCTTTTTTCATTTTTATTTTCTTTAATTTCAATGCAATTCATATATTCTGTATTTATTTTGTTTTTTTCGTTTTTTTCGTTCTTTTTATTATGATATACATTAATTTTATTTTTTGAACTATACAACATTCATTAAATCAAATTTGTTACAAATCAATAAGACAAAACATTTAAAAACAAAATTTAATAATACCTTGCCAATGTTGAGGTAATTAAAACATTATGAATCTTCAATCGATCAGGCATCTGTCCCAGCTCAGCAATAGCTGTTTTCCACGAGTCTATTTCATATGGGCAATCTTTTAATTTGTCATGATACATTTTTAAACTATTTGATGAATTGCCATAACCTTTACAACCAGGAATAAGACAATACCACTGTGTTGCTGAAAATGTACATAAAATCAAATAAACAATTACAGATGTGGTATAGGTATATGGGTATGTTAATTGTATTAATTTAAAATAAAATAACAACCATTATAATGTTAAAGCTAAACATTTCACAGAACTAAAAATACAGAATAAATTGGAAAACTTACAGTGATCAATATTTTCACTTATTGTTTACTCTAGTTATGTACATGTAATTAATTAATTATAATATTAGAATTAATTAGCTAAAAGGTCTCGCTATTAACCATTCATTTCAGTTTAAGAGGATGTCAACTCACTGTTCAATTTCTCTCTCTGAACAACGCGCAACATAGACAAAACACATTTATGCAGAATCATTTTTTTTACAATCTTTTGAGTAATCTTAGGGTAAAATTACCCATTGTAAAAACTATATAGAATAATATTTTAAATACATATTTTGTATACATTGAATATATTGTGTATATTATATTGTCTCAAAACAATTTAAGCATCATCTAAGTTAAATTTTTTTTTTTATTATGAAAGTCAAATAATAATATAATGTAAAACAGATAAAACACTGTTCTTTTATAATTTTTGTGGTAGGTTATTTTACTCTAGGAGTACTCAAGTCATAAAAAAAAAAGTTTGAGTTAAAATGATTAAACTTGATCTAATAGGTGATTTTATTATTGTTAATATAATTGCTATAATTAAATTAGTTAATAGAATAAGTTTTAAAATTCAGTATATATTTTAATTAAAATATTAATTTTGGAGATTAATGATAATATGTTTATATTTATACTGATTTATTTTAAATAATTTAATAATTTTGATTTACAATATCAATGTTTTTTTAAACTATTAAAATGATAAATTTATTTATTTTAGTTTTAATATTTATATTATTTTCTGGAGTTTTATTTTATGTTTTTAATTTTAATCATTTATTAATAATACTTTTAGGATTAGAATATTTATTATTAATTTTATCTTTATTATTTTTATTAAATTTAATAATATTTATTAAACAATATATTTTATTATTAGTTTTTTTTATTTTTTGTATTAGTGAAAGAGTATTAGGTTTAACAATTTTGATTTTAATAGTTCCTATATATGGTAATGATTATTTAAAATCTTTAATAGTTTTACAATGTTAATAATTTTAATATTAATTGTTTTTGGTATGATTTTTTTTAGCTTAAATATTAAGAGATGATGATTAGCCCAGAATTTTTTTTTTTTTTTTTTTCATATATTTTAAGATTCAATTATTTTTTGAATATTAGATATTTATTTGGTATAGATATATTTTCTTATTTAATATTTATATTAGGTATTTGAATTATTATATTAGTTTATATATCTAGACTTAATTTTAAAAGTAATTATTCTAATTATTTTAATTATTTTTTATTTTTGTTTTTTTAGTAATAATTTTCTTTTATTTTATATTTTTTATGAAATTAATTTAATTCCTGTAATTATTTTAATTTATGGTTGAGGATATCAATATGAACGTTTTAAAGCTGGATTTTATTAATTTATTTATATAATTTTTTTTTCTTTACCTTTTTTTTCATGTTTATTAAGTTTGAATAATTTTAATTTTATATTTATATATTATTTTGATTATTTTAATAATTTAAATTTTTATTATTATATATTTTTAATAATGATTTTTTTAGTTAAAATACCTTTATTTATATTTCATATTTGATTACCTAAAGCTCATGTTGAAGCTCCTATTTGTGGTTCAATAATTTTAGCTGGTATTATATTAAAATTAGGTGGTTTTGGTATTTATCATATTTTAATATTAATTTTTAAGATTAATCTTAAATTTAATTATTTATTAATTTCTTTATGTTTATTAGGAATAATAGTTTTAAGATTAGTTTGTTTTTTTCAGAGAGATTTAAAAATTTTAATTGCTTATTCTTCTGTTGTTCATATAGGTTTAGTAATTATTGGATTTTTAACTTTAAATAATTGAGGTTATTTTGGTTCATTAATTTTAATATTTGGGCATGGTTTATGTTCTTCTGGATTATTTTGTTTAAGAAATATTTGTTATTTACGTTTTAAAAGTCGTAGAATATTTTTAAATAAAGGTTTAATTAACATTTATCCTTTTTTATCATTTTGATGATTTTTGTTATGTTCTTCTAATATATCTTTTCCTCCTTCTTTAAATTTATTTGGTGAGTTATTTTTATTAATTAGTTTAATAATTTGATTAGATTATTTTTATATATTATATTTATTGATTATAATTTTAATATTTTTATATAGTCTTTATTTATATTTATATACTCAATATGGTAAATTATTTTTTAATATAAATTATTTAGTTTATATTAATTTAACTGAATATTTATTATTATTTATGCATTGATTACCTTTAAATTTAATTTGCGGAATTAAAGATTATGTAATATATTTAAATAATTAAATTAAATTTTTTTTTTTTTATATCATTTATTATTTTTTTTATTTTAGGTTTATTATTAATTTATTTTGATAAATTTAATTTTATTGAATATATATATATTTTTTTTAATTCTTGTATAGTTTTATATGTTGTTTTGTTGGATTGAATATCTTTAATATTTATTTCTTTTGTATTTTTGATTTCTTCAATAATTTTATTATATAGAATGGAATATATAAATTATGATTTTAATAAAAATCGATTTTTAATATTAATAAATTTTTTTATTATGTTTATATTTTTTTTAATTATTAGTCCTAATTTAATTAGAATTTTATTAGGTTGAGATGGTTTAGGAATAGTTTCTTTTTGTTTAGTTGTTTTTTATCAAAATAAAAAATCTTATAGTTCTGGATTAGTAACTGTTGTTTTAAATCGTTTAGGTGATTTATTTATTATTATATCTATAATTTGAATATTAAATTTTGGTTCTTGAAATTTTATTTTAATTAATTATTATAGAAATCTTAATTATTTATTTTTTATTAGTTTAATAATTATATTTGCTTCTTTAACTAAAAGAGCTCAAATTCCTTTTTCTTCTTGATTGCCTTTAGCTATAGCAGCTCCTACTCCTGTTTCTTCTTTAGTTCATTCTTCTACTTTAGTAACTGCTGGTATTTATTTAATAATTCGTTTTAATGAAATTTTTTTAAATTTCTCTTTTTTATTTAATAGTAATTTCTTGTTTAACTATATTAATGGCTGGTTTAAATGCTATTTTGGAGTTTGATTTAAAAAAAATTATTGCTTTTTCTACTTTAAGTCAGATAAGTTTTATATTTATAATTTTATGTTTGGGTAAGATTGATATATGTTTTTTTTATTTATTAATACATGCTTACGTATTGGTTGGAACATGGAAGAGAGAGAGAGTTTAATAATAAAACAATGAATTAATTTTTTGTGACAGGTTTCAATAATGGGTGGATGGGTGGTTTATGGTGATTCTTGCCAAAGGTACATATAATTTTGTATTTCGGTGCCACTGGACTAGTACCTACGCTAATACCTACCTTATTATATAAGATAATATCATTGTTATTTATTATTTAGTGTATAATATTATACTTAAACTTACAAGGAAACATTATTTATTCATTGAGAAGTCTTGATGAACTACAAACACAATAAAAATAAAGATTTTCAAACTAAATTGTATTTTTATTTTCAAATTCGTTCCATAAAATGATGTAAACAACGTAAATAAGCGAGTAGAGAAAATTAAAAGTGAATGTATTATGACATATTCAGTACTGTTTATTTTAAAATTTCTATTCGAATGTCTAGTGTCCACTAATAACTATAATAATATTCTACTAAATTATTAAAGTCACTGAAAAATTATATTATATAGGTACCATATAACTACTAGGTAGGTACTAACTTGATAAAAAAATGGCCATCTAATCATAATATTATTACAGCACATTCTTAACAATTTTGGTATCGCGTTGCTACAATAACTACGACAATCAACTGCATCAACTAAATAATATACCGAATATTACTCCGAAAATACTAATCACGAATAATATTATCTTAATTATTCGTGGTCCGAATTTAAAATGTCACGAAATAATATTAGACTACTCCGATATTTTATCACTATGCAATTGATTAAATATTGATAATACTTGTCAACAACTCACTGCCATCATTATAGCTCAGATCACCGCCGAGGCGTGGTATAATATTGTATTATTAAGACAGTGACTTAGAACATAGTAATGTACTATAGATGGATCCATGACCATGTTCTCACCCGTGTAAACAATTTAACGAATTCGATAATATACGTGACGACTGACGAGCCACTGCCTTGATGTGTGCATATGTGAGGCAAACCGTCGCATAATTAGCCATCGGTCGCCGATTGATTTATAATTATATTATTAATATTACTTGGGTAGGTATCAATTCAAACAGATAAATATGTGACATTTCTTTTAGGGATGTCTATTCGTCGTCAATATCATGACGTGCTTAAAATTATCGGGACATAGGTTAATATTATGATCAAGGAATCCGCGGACAAGGAACATGAAATATGCTCAATGATAAGAGTGCGCGTATTGTTTTAAGGGGCATTATCGTGTAATTTAAATTGGTGATCATTATATGCAACCAAAAATAAACTCAAACTGACGCCATATCATGCATATTGTACCTATTTATTAATAATATTCATCTTATACACTACATTACGGCGTACACAAAAACCCGTGGCGATGCAAATGCACGGTGAACCGGGGCGAAGATTCGGATCGTTGTCGAGCACTCGAGCACATTATTTATTGTTCCTTACCGCGATCATAGAGATCTTGATTCTTTAGATAACCTTACGCCGTAAAATGCTTTTACGATCTGCACAACTACAAAATATTCATATAGACATTGTACCTACTACCTACAATCAGTGGCGCAACTATAGGGCTAAAATGTTGCTGTAGCCCCCCACCTGATATTACATGAAAAGCAACCCCCACACGGCCACACCGTCATATATATTCACATAAAAATATAAAAAACCTATCAAAAGAAAAAATATATTTATTTACCTACTCAAATTACTACGATAAGTAGTCGAAATAATGCTTAGATTTTCAACTTCAGTATCTTTTTTGATTGGAAAGTGAATATCGTTGGTGCATTGGGGAGGTCAAAATTTAAAATTTTCGAAAGCGTCAAGAAAAACAAAAGAAAAATTAAGGAAAAACGGGACTTTTTACGCGAAATCGATTTTTCACAAAATTGAATTTGGTTTTTGTTGTAACTTTAAAACAAATGACCGTAGATACATGAAATTTTCACTGGTTGTTTATATTTCCATTTTCTATACACCATAACATTTTTCAAATATTTTGACTTATTTTGAGCTGTTTACGGACATTGTCAGTTTCCATTTTTTTTAGTTTTTTTTTCCATAAATATCAATAAAATTTTATCTGTTGAGTAAAAAAGCTTGAAAATTTAATACAATTATTTTAGTATTTTCTCTTTTTAAATCTAAAATTATTCTGCGTCTTTCAGTATAAGATAATGTTACATTTGTAACATTTTCCAAACATTTTGAGCTGTTAACGGACAATTTAAGTTTTTTATTTTTTTTAGTTTTTTTTTCTATAAATAACAATAAAATTTTATTTGTTGGTTAAAAAAGCTTGAAAATTTAATAGAAGGCTCCTAGGTTATTTTTTCAAAGGCAGATGAAAAAAATTAAAAATACATTGTCAAAATTTTTTTTTATAAGCATTTGAAGTTCTAATCTTGACAAAATACGGAAAAATCACGAAAATTAGCAAATTATTTTGAGTTGAGGATTCATAAAAATTTTTCTTTTTAAATCTAAGATTTGAAAATGTAATACAAGATTACCCATAAGCTTGTCTACCTTTATCAAAAAAAAAAAAAATGTCTACAAGCATATTAAATTAAATTTTTATGAGTGTTTGAAATTCATATTTTTACAACATTTAATATTCACTCGATTTCTCATGTAACGATTTTCTTATTTTATTGTAATTAAAAAACGTATGACTGTAGATGCTTGAAAATTTCACTGAATGTTTAAATTAGTATTTTCTATACACGATAAAATTTTGAAAATAATTTGACTCTTTTTGAACTGAAAAAATCATAAAATATAACACTGTTATTAGTTTTTAATAATTTATGCATAAATGACAAATGTCAATGTAATACCAAATAAATAAACCTATGTAATATAATTAAATACATTTTAATAGTTATATTATAAGTCTTTATTATATATTATTGTACAAGTACAATGTACATACATATTACCTATAGTAGTATACCACTCGCCTAATCATATACTACAGGTAGTAGGTACCTATTTTAAATAAGTAATAATATTCCCTCATTTGAAACTATTAAGTGCATAAGTACAATTATTAAACAAGTCACTATTCATTATAATATAAGTATAAATAAATATAGGTGATATTTATTTAAAAAAGTGGACAATTAGATGGGTATCTGCTCTGCTGTACAGTGTACAGTATGTGTCTATTTTAGCTTTTTATTGAGAACTCATGGTATAAATCATTGTATTCAATTAAACAGGTTTCCTTAAGATTAAGTACCAAAACCAAACAATAAAAAATTATTTAAAAAATATTGAAATTATTTTTAAAAAAAATGGTTATTATGGACCATGATGACCAATTAATTATTATTATGATATTATTAGAATGTATTGATATGATTTTTTTTTGATTTTTCTCGAGGATCTATAAAGTAGAATTACAATTTTGTACTTATGAACTTTTCATATGAGCAGCGGTCAGCGAAATATCCATTATGTAAATTAAAATACAATTTTGGTGGTGATAATTTATTTTTTTATGAATTTCAAATGTTTGTATTGATAATAGAAAGAAAAGTTTCCGAAAATAATATCCAATAAGCACCTACTTATAATGTATTAAAATACTTGTAACCTCACAGAGTTTTAGGCATCATTATCATTAAAATGCGCACCGCGAGCATACCTGTCTACGGTTATTATCAGAGATTTTAGCTGTCAGCACACTATATTATTAATAAGTTATTGCGCATATACAAATGAAACCACAACAGAATTATGTAACACCTTGTCCCCCGATTTGGGACATCACGCAGTGTCCGTCGTTGACGAGTCGCGGTTGTCCGCCAGTCGCCTATCGTCGGCGCTTTTGTCGCGTCCACCACTACGGGCCGCAGGGCAAGCTGTACTCCGCCAAAACTATTGCAATAAAATGTTAAAACGACAACACTGACCCGCCCCATTTCGAGAGACAACGAAAAGTCCGTCGAGACCACCGGCCGGACTCCGTCGCCGCCGTATTTTCAATTTCTTTTTCAACGGCCTACCGACCAGACGCCACTACTCCGCATATTAACCTACGTTGTCGACTGTCCTCCGAAGGAACCGCGTGATCCGAAACAACCTACCATATGTAGGATCATCTACCATTTGTATTATTATCTCCAATGTAATTGCCCTGTGCCATAATTTATGTTATTTTATTGATATTGCCATTATTATTACTTTATTATTACTTTATTAACATATTTATTATATAATTATGTAAAATACAATCACATGATTGCCTAACTTATTCTTATTTTATTAAATGATATCATTTTTTCTTTTCCCTAACATAAATCTTTGAAATTCATTTTTCAATGCCTATGGGTTCCACCGAATTGGCCCTCGGGTCACACGCGGTGCGGCTCATAGTTCACGAACAAAGTCCCCCTTTGGTCGTGGGTAGTTTTTGGTAGCGTGAAAAACTCCAAACTCTTACATACTTCTGATAGATAGTATTTAAATACCAACACTCAAATACCTTACAACACTGCTTCTTAATATGTATATTATAATATATAAATAACAAAATATATTATAATAACACATTTTGGTGGTTAGAAATTATAATTCATAATTTCCACTATGTTTCAGTTTCCTGCAAGTCAAACTTCTGTAATGGCAGGATGTATTGACGTCACGGCCTACATAGAAACATAATATTTTTGAGCGGATGTGGTTGGAACAAAAATATTTTTTTTGGTGATTACAAATGATATTACATTAATTTAAATATGTATATACTAAGTGGTAGGGCCCAAGTAACTCACCTCATATTAAGTAAAATCATAAATAATTAATTAAATTTGCATAATTATTTTTGTTGCTGTGTTCAAATCTTTTGTAGGTACTGTGCAAATACAATTAAAAATGTAGGTATATTACTTATGTGAGTATAATATTTATTTGACGAACTTTATGATGAAAAGCATACATGGCCAATTCCTAGAATTTAGCATTAGTTATAAGTAATTTATAATAGTTGGTAATTACCTACCGTAATGGATGTGTTAACTTTAAATTTAACTGTACATGACAAAAAAACCATTTAGAGTATAACCGTGAAAACATGGCTAAAAAATAATTTCGTCCATAAAAATAATTGGTTATTTAAATCCCCCCTTGGGACTTGACATTGAAGATCTAATTTTTCTATTCAAAAAATTGTATTCAGACACCAAAAAATGAAATAAAAATTAATAACTATATTAATTAGTTATAAAATATATTGTTGTTACTTCGCTTAGTTGATATAATAATGTATTATATTAAATGTACTTACCTATTTTATATCCGATACCTATTTAGTTGTTATTTTTTTTAAAAAAATCATAAAATCTGTAATTATACATTATTCAAGTAGATAATATTATAATTGTACATTTTGAATCGTAACAAACTGTTATTTTTTGCTTGTAATAACATACTACATAGTACATACATATTAATGAATATGCTTATAATTTAAATTCTTCTATAATATGCTTGAATAAAATAAAATGTGTAAAAAGGTTTTAATGAATTAGCGTGTTATAGTTTACGTGACCTAAAGTCCCACTGTCCCCAAAAAAGTCTGAATTGATCTGTGGCATTTTTTTCCAATAAAAAAGCATGTATTTATTCATTGCAGCCAAAAAAATTATGTTGGTAGGGATACAAAAATAAATACCTAATTGAAGTCGTAATCGGTGGCAAAAAAAATATTATGCAATAATAATTAACATTTGCAGTTCCTAATTTTATTAGTATTTTTATCTATGGATGTCAATAAAACTTTATTTGTTGGGTAGAAAAGCTTGAAAATTTAATACAAGGCTCCTACAATATTGTTACAATGATTGAAAAATATTAAAAATCCTTAGTCACGGTTTTTATTTATAAGCATTTAAATTTCAAATCTTGACAAAATACAGAAAAATCGAAAAAATTGAGAATTCATAAAAATTTTTCTTTTTAAATCTAATATTTGAAAATGTAATACAAGATTATTCATAAGTTTTTCTACCTTTATCAAAAAAAAAAAAAATGTCTACAAGCATATCAAATAAAATTATTATGAGCGTTTGAAATTCATATTTTTACAACATTTGATATTCACTCGATTTCTCATGTAAAGATTTTCTTATTTTGTTGTAATTAAAAAATCTATGACTATAAATACTTGAAAATTTCACTAAATGTTTATATTAGCATTTTCTATACACGATAAAATTTTGAAAATAATTTGACTCTTTTTGAGCTGTTTAAGGACATTGTCAGTTTTTAATTTTTTTTTCTATAAATATCAATTGGGTAAAAAAGCGTGAAAATTTAATCCAAGGCTCTTGATATATTGTTACAATAGCAGTTGAAAAATATCAAATATACATACACAATTTTTTTTTATAAGTATTTTAAGTTCAAATTTTGACAAAATTTAATATTTATTTTGTAGATAAAATATTATATAATGTTCAACTTTTATAGCTAAAAATTGAAAATTTCAAACAAGGTCCACGTAAATAGCTTATATATAAATGACCTTATTCACAATAATATCATCAAATATACTTTGTAATATCATAGGCTGACTGACCGTTTTCGCTAAGAATCGTTTTTCTTATACAATGATATTATATCATTGAATTCAAATTTAACACCATCCATTACAGTGACCCACTTGTAACCTACTGTACAACAGAGTGACATCCACTTTCCCACCTTATTTCTATTTTATTCGATATCAGTACTTCAAATTGTTATTATTTATTATAACATGAGAAAATGATGTAACATAATATTATTTTTTTTTTTTTTTTTTTTTTTTTTTTTATTTTTTTTTTTTTTATTTTTTATATAACGGACTTAAGTCCTACAATATTATGCGCTTATACATGGTTATACAATAGAAATATAAATTACAAATAATAAATTACAATCTAAAATAAATTGTTCAATTATAAGTTACAAATATAAACAAGTCAGCGAAAGAGGTAATACACAAAGAAAGATAAAGGGCGAGAACATACTAAACAAAATCAAAAGTATGGAATTACCCGCAGCCATAAGGATATTAGAAGGACAATTTTTCATATAATTAGTTTTATATGGGACGGGATCGAATAATCACTGCATCTTGTCTATGGTGATTTACTTTAAAACGGATGAGGGAAAGAGCTCTTCACAATCGATATTCCCTAGGAGTAATTGTGTAAAAATTGGATAATAATAAAGTGCGTCTAGTTTTGAGCGGAAGGAGATTTATGAATGATAAAACTGTATCATAGGAGCCATGAGGTGGTCTATAATTTTAAAGTTGAAGGAAATGAAACGGAGAAAGTTATTTTGAACTGATTCGATCGCATCAATCTGTTTAGAAGTGTTTAGTCCATATTATGGGCCGTATTCTAGGTTAGAGCGAACAAGGGCACAGAATAAACTTTTAGATAGTGGATCTCTGAATGATCCACAAGTTCGTTTATAAAACCTAGGTTACGCATATACCCAGTACCTACATGGCCGCATCACCCACATATTAATGTTATTTTGAAGATAACAAATTAAAAACACAACATTTACAATTTGCTTATAAAATAAATGGATAATATATTTTTTAAAAAGATGCAATTGAAATATTATAGTTTTTTTTTTTTTTTTTTTTTTTTTTTGATCTTAAGCCCGGCGACTATGGCCATTAGCTGTTTGTGGAGTTTTTACGATTGTTGGTAGTGGGGTTTGTAACGGTAGGGATTGTACACGTGTGTGTTGTGTTTGGCAGAATTTCTAGTGGGGCACCCGTAGGTTTCTGCCATGCCCCGGGTGGGGGGATGGCGGCACTTGTTCTCCGGACACCGTGACTGCCCGGAGAAAAATGCCGCCCGATGGCCGGGAATCGAACCCGGACCGGCTGTGCCGAAGTCGACGCGTTGACCACTCGGCCACCTCGTTCCCCATATTATAGTTTGTACATTTATACAATGTGTAAATCTAGTATACAAAAATACATATTGAAAAAAAAACATGTCTGGTAAAGTAAATTCATTTCATATTTTTAGTTTATTGTACATTTTATAACAGTAGTTATTACATATTATGTAAGAAAGGTAATATCCTTAAACAGTATTATAGTGATGCATCAAGAGATCACCGCTAGAGGACCCACAATTATTGTCAACTCTTATGGCTTATATATTATTACTTAACATAGTTTATATTTTGTTACATCTACTAAAACTTACTGACTAAGACTTAATACTAAATTTCATTAAATATTACATAAAATAAATGTTTACTTAACATAGTTTATAGTTTTAAAAGTTAATAGTTATAGTTTATAATATTTATGTCTCTCATATATATTATATTTAAGCATATAGCAAAACAAAAAAAAAATAATAAATAAAAAAAAAAAATTGATAAATAATTAAAAGACATGTAAAAATAAATTAGGTAAATACAGAAAAGTTGTTGGTAACTAAAAATGATAACTTATAGACGGACATCCAGATTGGTTAACCATTCAGTCGCATCACTACCTCCTTGGTGAATTCCAAGCATCCGACCAGGATATTTCCTCCGAGGGCACGATACTACGATGTGTCTTACCTTTTGAAGTTCACCGCAGTCACAAGACGGAGACTCAGATCCCCCACTTATGGAGCAGATAATGGCACCTACCCTGCTCAGTCCTAATTCTATTAGTTGTTGTCCAGATCGAGCGTGGAAGTTCGAAATAAGGAAGTTTCTTAGTAGGATCTTTGATGAGTACTGAGTTTTTTACTGAAGCTTCCATTCACTGTACTAACCATTGATTCTTCAAGTCCAATTCAGTATTAAGAGATTCCCATACCGGGTTTCTTGATTTCAGTCTTTAAGGGCTTCTAAGTGTTGTTTGAAAGTCAGAGTCCTATTTAGTTTTACCCCCAGGTATCTAGGAAAATCGTCATTAGGAATGCGAGTTTCGTTCACCATAATTTTTAGTTTAGTACTGGTCTCGCAGTTATAAAGGTGAAAGGCGATTGCTGTTGATTTGCAGGCGTTTGAGGTAAGGTGTGAGGTTTTGAAATATTATTGAAGTTTTGCAATATCTTTGCAAAGAGTACTTTCTACTTCGGACATAGTTGTCCTTTGTGCATTTAAGCCTACGTCATCTGCATAGGTAAATTTCCTAGATGTGGTATTGACAATGTCTGCTGTATACAGGTTGAAGAGAAGAGTCTCTGAGATTTATTTCAAATTAAATTCAGTAGTTATTGAGTATATAAGCTACACTCATACATTTAGTCTTAAGATATAGTTTATTCATTTATTTGATGCAATAACCGCAACAATTATGCAAAAACAAAAAAAAAGTGAAATTTCCACCATGAATATCAAGATCCCTGGTTTGACCTTTAAAATGTGAATATCAGAAAAACCATCTTATTGCATATCTGGATCTTTAAAGGAACCACTATTCCAAATTTAAAGTTTCTATGTCTTAGTATTTGAGATATAGCGATGAATGAGTGATTGATTGAGTGGACTCAATGGACTCATGGACTGTTGTGACTTGTGCCCCTTGGATTGGTCGAATATTTTTGTGTATCCCTGATCGTTAATGATGTTTTGAATCTCTTGTGTACTGTTTAATCTATTATTTTGTCACAATCATTCAATGTTAAAATTAATCACATATTAAAAAAGGAATATAAACATAATTAATATAAAAAATTTAAAGCCCAAGTTAACCAAAAGATAAATATATGGCATAATTATACAAATGATAAAAAAACAATATTTTTCAGTAGATATGTTCAAAATTACAGTATTCTTGTCAACAAATAATAGTTAAAGATGCAAAAAAAAGAAATGCATTCTTTATAAGCTATACATAATATGATAATTTGCTTATACACCAACAACTTAACAATCGATTGAATTAACAGTTTCAAATTAAAATAAGAAATTGGTATGTTACAAAAAAAAAATTAATATAATATATTATATAATAATAATAACATTGTTTGATATGTTTTAAAATTTAAAATTACAAAAATATAAACATCAATAATTTAAAACAAACAACTCAATTAAAGGTTACGTAAAAAAATAATAACAGGCAGTATTGCCTATTAAGTCAATTAAAGTATATAAATAAAATTTCACAAAATTGATACGTACGTAATTAATTATGATACAGACATGTTAAAAGTTGGATTAGATAAAATATTTCAGTATATTTATGAGTTTGATATAACTTATACATTTATAAACAGCTAATTTTTAAAGACAGAAAACAACATAGTTAATAAATTATTGAACTATACATAGGTATATTATACATTATTAGATATATCAATATAAGATATCTTATTATGTTAAACATTTTTTTTTTTGTACAATATTATTATGTTTAAGAAAAACTTAACAATTAATGATCAATATTTGTTAAAATGGATGTACCTAATATGATTTTGTTCAAATAAAATTACAATTTGTTAAATAGGAAAACTTCATTTCAGATAATATTAATGTTGTATCCAATGTCCATAAGGAGACCAATTTTCACCATTATTAATTTTACTTTTTTAAATATTATCTCAAATAAATCAAAATACTAAATTTTTAATTATTAGCAAACAATCTCTAGTTCTTTAAAAAATGTTTTTCTACTTCAGTGGTTCTCAACCATTTTGAATTTGTGTCACCCTGAGAAAGTTCTTCTGAGAAGTTCAAGATGATTTAAATGCATTCTAAAATTATTGTGATGAAAATGGTAGGTATGTCTCCAAATATAGAACAATTTGTTAAGTACTGTTTTTTCTCTTTTAAAGAAGATAACAATTTTTCTTACCTTTTTCCAATTAAATACCTTGAACATATTTGATTATAATGATCTAGGTATTACTTTTGATTTAAAAATATTAAATATAAAATACACAGTGTTCCTCATTCAGATTACAATAGTATGGTTTTTTTTCTTTCTTAACTCAGAAAAATATACTTAAACTATTATAAATGAAATTATCATTCAAATTATTAAATAATATTATAAATTGTCCAGAAATAATTGAATAGCTTAAGTTCAGAACTAACTCTCACAACTCTAGATTTAATATTCTATTTTGTATACCAAATTACGAACCAAATATATTATTTTCCCTACATAACATTTTAATGTCTAAGAAATTCTATGAATAATAAAGATGTATTTCATTCATCACTTAAAGATCTGTTTATGTGTACTTATTAACTGTATTTATATTCAATGTATATGAAACGTGTACAATGTACATGTATCTTAAATTTTATTTTAAATCATTATGTAACGGACTTGATTATTTGTATTTTGGACATTTTTTCCATTAAAAACGATATTAATATTGTACCATTTAAATTTACATTTTTTATAAAAAATAAAAATAAAATATTAAATATAAACCTTTATGTTAAATAAAAGATTTAACCAACACATATGTACATTAATGTTGCACCTCGAAATGTAAATACTTAATCTGTTTAAGTACAGGCTAAATCAAAGCTCGTCTTCACATACGACAAATATGTAAGTAATAAATCTAAAAAAAACATATACAGTTATTAATTGGTATGCTTTTATTTATAAATTGATTATCAGCGTTTGCTATTGGATATGAGTCGAGTAAAAATGTAGTTTTTCGCAGGGTTCCGAGGAATAGTTGGATAAAAATGTAAGTATTACACCTGGTATCGCGTAAGAGCTGAGTTTTATATATGAAATCAAGAACGCTTCATTATTACTAGAATTGACAAAATGACTGTAAGAAAATATGAAAGAGAATATAAGTAAATTTGTCATGTATGATGCATTGTATAACTTATGCAACTAGTACAAGTTGAACAAGTTAACAGTCCAAATGAGATGGAATTGATTGTAAGGTTGATTGGGTTGGCAAAAAGGTAAGTTATTATTAACTTACTATAATCAAACTTTTAATTTACTTACTTTTATTATCCTTTTGAATTTGCGTTATTTTCAACTATAGATTGCTGGGAATACAATTCCTCACTTTTTAGTACCGTTATCACCAGTCATACCGCATAGTATGCCATTGAATATGAACACCTATCAAAACAGACGACTAACAAACGAAATAGTACGTATATTATTAAAAACATTTTCCATTATGCATCTGCTAAAAAAAAAAAAAAAAAAGAAAAAAATAAAGATATTAAAACCTTGATTTTTATCAAAATTATCAATTTTTAGTTACTACACTATTGTACCCACAATGCGAAATATACCTTTTTCTATTTGATGAGTAATTAGATGGGCTTATAATATAATATACTATTTATATTATTTGAATGTGGAGTTATTTTCAACTAAAAAATGTATATAATAGGTAGTAGGTAAAATAATTACCCATATCTTATATTGATTTATACTTTTTTTATTTTATATTTATAATTTAAAAATATTTTTAAATGATTTGAAGATGGGTATAGGGAGTGTGGGGGCACAGTTTTGTTAATTAGGTATTTTTATTCCGGAAATTAATGACAATGTTGAAATAAAACTACACCCGGTAACGAAGTTATTAAAAACATAATTGGAGCCACAAAATTGATGGAAGTCTAACGTTCCTAGTTAAGTGGAAAACATAGAAGAACCCAACTTAATATTAGCTGAGGAATTGAATATCCAACGTTCACAGTACGTGATAGCATTCTACAAAGCACGTTGTACATGGCAAGGCGAAGATCGGGAAATCCTGAAGTATTGATTGATGATTTATAAGGTAGATTAGGCAGGGCAAAAGGTAACACAATCTACCGACGAAAAAAGTTGTAGTTTAACAAATACACATTTTGAGAAACGTTTGCCATCTGATATAATTGAAACACAGCTCCTTATGAATCATAATTTTACCAATGTCGATCCGCCCCCTGAAGTAGTTCAAGCTGGAAATAAAATTCCTCACTTTTCAGCACCATTATCACCGGTTATAGCGCGTATTAGAATATGAACACCTATCAAAACAGGCGGCTAACAAAAGAAATAGTACGTTCATTTTTGGTACACTATTAATTGTATCTTAACACAAACAATTTGTTTAAAACACTTAATACAATAAATTCTATAATACAATACCAATCTCTTGGAAATGATCGAAGGATATAAAATCCCATACATCATAAATAATTATTATGGTTAAACGTCAAAAACCCATGTTTTGTTAAATAGGTATTTTTATTCCGGAAAATTAATGACAATGTTGAAATAAAACTACACCCGGTAACGAAGTTATTAAAAACATAATTGGAGCCACAAAAATTGATGGAAGTCTAACGTTCCTAGTTAAGTGGGAAAACATAGAAGAACTACAACTGATATTAGCTGAGGAATTAAATATCAACGTTCACAGTACGTGATAGCATTCTACAAAGCACGTTGTACATGGCATAGGCGAAGATCGGGAAATCCTGAAGTATTGATTGATGATTTTTAAGGTAGATTAGGCAGGGCAAAAGGTAACACAATCTACCGACGAAAAAAGTTGTAGTTTAACAAATACACATTTTGAGAAACGTTTGCCATCTGATATAATTGAAACACAGCTCCTTATGAATCATAATTTTACCAATGTCGATCCGCCCCCTGAAGTAGTTCAAGCTGGGAATAAAATTCCTCACTTTTCAGCACCATTATCACCGGTTATAGCGCGTAGTAGAATATGAACACCTATCAAAACAGGCGGCTAACAAAAGAAATAGTACGTTCATTTTTGGTACACTATATAATTGTATCTTAACACAAACAATTTGTTTAAAACACTTAATACAATAAATTCTATAATACAATACCAATCTCTTGGAAATGATCGAAGGATATAAAATCCCATACATCATAAATAATTATTATGGTTAAACGTCAAAAACCCATGTTTGTTTAAATAGGTATTTTTATTCCGGAAAATTAATGACAATGTTGAAATATAACTACACCCGGTAACGAAGTTATTAAAAAATAATTGGAGCCACAAAATTGATGGAAGTCTAACGTTCCTAGTTAAGTGGAAAACATAGAAGAACCACAACTGATATTAGCTGAGGAATTGAATATCCAACGTCACAGTACGTGATAGCATTCTACAAAGCACGTTGTACATGGCATAGCGAAGATCGGGAAATCCTGAAGTATTGATTGATGATTTATAAGGTAGATTAGGCAGGGCAAAAGGTAACACAATCTACCGACGAAAAAAGTTGTAGTTTAACAAATACACATTTTGAGAAACGTTTGCCATCTGATATAATTGAAACACAGCTCCTTATGAATCATAATTTTACCAATGTCGATCCGCCCCCTGAAGTAGTTCAAGCTGGGAATAAAATTCCTCACTTTTCAGCACCATTATCACCGGTTATAGCGCGTAGTAGAATATGAACACCTATCAAAACAGGCGGCTAACAAAAGAAATAGTACGTTCATTTTGGTACACTATTAATTGTATCTTAACACAAACAATTTGTTTAAAACACTTAATACAATAAATTCTATAATACAATACAATCTCTTGGAAATGATCGAAGGATATAAAATCCCATACATCATAAATAATTATTATGGTTAAACGTCAAAAACCCATGTTTTGTTAAATAGGTATTTTTATTCCGGAAAATTAATGACAATGTTGAAATAAAACTACACCCGTAACGAAGTTATTAAAACATAATTGGAGCCACAAAAATTGATGGAAGTCTAACGTTCCTAGTTAAGTGGAAAACATAGAAGAACCACAACTGATATTAGCTGAGGAATTGAATATCCAACGTTCACAGTACGTGATAGCATTCTACAAAGCACGTTGTACATGGCATAGGCGAAGATCGGGAAATCCTGAAGTATTGATTGATGATTTATAAGGTAGATTAGGCAGGGCAAAAGGTAACACAATCTACCGACGAAAAAAGTTGTAGTTTAACAAATACACATTTTGAGAAACGTTTGCCATCTGATATAATTGAAACACAGCTCCTTATGAATCATAATTTTACCAATGTCGATCCGCCCCCTGAAGTAGTTCAAGCTGGAATAAAATTCCTCACTTTTCAGCACCATTATCACCGGTTATAGCGCGTAGTAGAATATGAACACCTATCAAAACAGGCGGCTAACAAAAGAAATAGTACGTTCATTTTTGGTACACTATTAATTGTATCTTAACACAAACAATTTGTTTAAAACACTTAATACAATAAATTCTATAATACAATACCAATCTCTTGGAATGATCGAAGGATATAAAATCAAATCATAATATAATAATTATTATGGTTAAACGTCAAAAACCCATGTTTTTTTAAATAGGTATTTTTATTCCGGAAAATTAATGACAATGTTGAAATAAAACTACACCCGGTAACGAAGTTATTAAAAACATAATTGGAGCCACAAAATTGATGGAAGTCTAACGTTCCTAGTTAAGTGGGAAAACATAGAAGAACTACAACTGATATTAGCTGAGGAATTAAATATCAACGTTCACAGTACGTGATAGCATTCTACAAAGCACGTTGTACATGGCATAGGCGAAGATCGGGAAATCCTGAAGTATTGATTGATGATTTATAAGGTAGATTAGGCAGGGCAAAAGGTAACACAATCTACTGACGAAAAAAGTTGTAGTTTAACAAATACACATTTTGAGAAACGTTTGCCATCTGATATAATTGAAACACAGCTCCTTATGAATCATAATTTTACCAATGTCGATCCGCCCCCTGAAGTAGTTCATGCTGGGAATAAAATTCCTCACTTTTCAGCACCATTATCACCGGTTATAGCGCGTAGTAGAATATGAACACCTATCAAAACAGGCGGCTAACAAAAGAAATAGTACGTTCATTTTTGGTACACTATTAATTGTATCTTAACACAAACAATTTGTTTAAAACACTTAATACAATAAATTCTATAATACAATACCAATCTCTTGGAAATGATCGAAGGATATAAATCCCATACATCATAAATAATTATTATGGTTAAACGTCAAAAACCCATGTTTTGTTAAATAGGTATTTTTATTCCGGAAAATTAATGACAATGTTGAAATAAAACTACACCCGGTAACGAAGTTATTAAAAACATAATTGGAGCCACAAAAATTGATGGAAGTCTAACGTTCCTAGTTAAGTGGAAAACATAGAAGAACCACAACTGATATTAGCTGAGGAATTGAATATCCAACGTTCACAGTACGTGATAGCATTCTACAAAGCACGTTGTACATGGCATAGGCGAAGATCGGGAAATCCTGAAGTATTGATTGATGATTTATAAGGTAGATTAGGCAGGGCAAAAGGTAACACAATCTACCGACGAAAAAAGTTGTAGTTTAACAAATACACATTTTGAGAAACGTTTGCCATCTGATATAATTGAAACACAGCTCCTTATGAATCATAATTTTACCAATGTCGATCCGCCCCCTGAAGTAGTTCAAGCTGGGAATAAAATTCCTCACTTTTCAGCACCATTATCACCGGTTATAGCGCGTAGTAGAATATGAACACCTATCAAAACAGGCGGCTAACAAAAGAAATAGTACGTTCATTTTTGGTACACTATTAATTGTATCTTAACACAAACAATTTGTTTAAAACACTTAATACAATAAATTCTATAATACAATACCAATCTCTTGGAAATGATCGAAGGATATAAAATCCCATACATCATAAATAATTATTATGGTTAAACGTCAAAAACCCATGTTTTTTTAAATAGGTATTTTTATTCCGGAAAATTAATGACAATGTTGAAATAAAACTACACCCGGTAACGAAGTTATTAAAAACATAATTGGAGCCACAAAAATTGATGGAAGTCTAACGTTCCTAGTTAAGTGGAAAAACATAGAAGAACCACAACTGATATTAGCTGAGGAATTGAATATCCAACGTTCACAGTACGTGATAGCATTCTACAAAGCACGTTGTACATGGCATAGGCGAAGATCGGGAAATCCTGAAGTATTGATTGATGATTTTTAAGGTAGATTAGGCAGGGCAAAAGGTAACACAATCTACCGACGAAAAAAGTTGTAGTTTAACAAATACACATTTTGAGAAACGTTTGCCATCTGATATAATTGAAACACAGCTCCTTATGAATCATAATTTTACCAATGTCGATCCGCCCCCTGAAGTAGTTCAAGCTGGGAATAAAATTCCTCACTTTTCAGCACCATTATCACCGGTTATAGCGCGTAGTAGAATATGAACACCTATCAAAACAGGCGGCTAACAAAAGAAATAGTACGTTCATTTTTGGTACACTATTAATTGTATCTTAACACAAACAATTTGTTTAAAACACTTAATACAATAAATTCTATAATACAATACCAATCTCTGGAAATGATCGAAGGATATAAAATCCCATACATCATAAATAATTATTATGGTTAAACGTCAAAAACCCATGTTTTTTTAAATAGGTTTTTATTCCGGAAAATTAATGACAATGTTGAAATAAAACTACACCCGGTAACGAAGTTATTAAAAACATAATTGGAGCCACAAAAATTGATGGAAGTCTAACGTTCCTAGTTAAGTGGAAAAACATAGAAGAACCACAATTAATATTAGCTGAGGAATTGAATATCCAACGTTCACAGTACGTGATAGCATTCTACAAAGCACGTTGTACATGGCATAGGCGAAGATCGGGAAATCCTGAAGTATTGATTGATGATTTATAAGGTAGATTAGGCAGGGCAAAAGGTAACACAATCTACCGACGAAAAAAGTTGTAGTTTAACAAATACACATTTTGAGAAACGTTTGCCATCTGATATAATTGAAACACAGCTCCTTATGAATCATAATTTTACCAATGTCGATCCGCCCCCTGAAGTAGTTCAAGCTGGGAATAAAATTCCTCACTTTTCAGCACCATTATCACCGGTTATAGCGCGTATTAGAATATGAACACCTATCAAAACAGGCGGCTGACAAAAGAAATAGTACGTTCATTTTTGGTACACTATTAATTGTATCTTAACACAAACAATTGTTTAAAACACTTAATACAATAAATTCTATAATACAATACCAATCTCTTGGAAATGATCGAAGGATATAAAATCCCATACATCATAAATAATTATTATGGTTAACGTCAAAAACCCATGTTTTGTTAAATAGGTATTTTTATTCCGGAAAATTAATGACAATGTTGAAATAAACACCCGGTAACGAAGTTATTAAAAACATAATTGGAGCCACAAAAATTGATGGAAGTCTAACGTTCCTAGTTAAGTGGAAAAACATAGAAGAACCACAATTAATATTAGCTGAGGAATTGAATATCCAACGTTCACAGTACGTGATAGCATTCTACAAAGCACGTTGTACATGGCATAGGCGAAGATCGGGAAATCCTGATGTATTGATTGATGATTTTTAAGGTAGATTAGGCAGGGCAAAAGGTAACACAATCTACTGACGAAAAAAGTTGTAGTTTAACTAATACTCATTTTGAGAAACGTTTGCCATCTGATATAATTGAAACACCTATCAAAACAGGCGGCTAACATAAGAAATGGTATGTTCATTTTTGGTACACTATTAATTTTATCTTAACACAAACAATTTGTTTAAAACACTTAATACAAATAATACTTTAATATAATACCAAAGTTTCAAACATTATTAAATTAAATATTTTTTCATTTATCAGTGATTAGTGATATTATAACCTAGATTTTTATAAAAATAATCAATTTTTAGTTACAACACTATTGTACCCACAGTGCGAAATATACCTTTTTCTATTTGATGAGTAGTTATATGGGCATATAATATAATATATTATAAGGTTCCCAATATAACCGTGTATCAATGGTTATAGTTTTTATAAAAATATTTAATTTAATAATAATTTGTAGCAGAAGAATGTTAATCAAACTTCATAGTAGATTCATTAGTATCCATTCCTACTGCAAGTTAGTAATATAAAACAAAAATCAATCACATTTATGGAATTATATTCAAAACCATGTAATAAGTGTAAATTTTATGTGTTTGCCGGTTTTGACTACCTCATATATTGTAATTATCAAACAAATGATGTCTATTATTTCCAAATATATGATTTAAAATAATATCTGCCAACCTCCTTTCAGAACCAAGCTTGTGGAATTGGTGCAATAAATGTCATTGAATAACGGCGGATCTATAAATAAGTTAATATTAACCAACTATAATCAAACTTTTAATTTATTTACTTTTATTATCCTTTGGAGTTTGTAGTTATTTTCAACTATAAATTGTATATAATTTTTGTACCGCAAAATGAATATTGTAAAACTTTAGTTTAAAGAATGGTTATTAAACTAAAAATTGAATGTAGAATAGTGAAAGTATACCCAATTTTTATGATCCATAAAACAGATATGAAATTAATTGCTTGGCTATCTGACTCGAATGATGTGACTGCGAAACCAATGAAAGATTTGTTGACTGCTAATCAGTATCGAGACAGCTGACCAGCATTGAAGGTATACGTTAAAAGTAACTATTCAAAATCCATAAGGCTATTGTTGGTGAGATTCAAAACATTACTAATCTTAAGAGACATGAGACATGTCAAACTATGTCTTATTGTTGATAAATGCATTATTTTTGAGTTTTTTTTCTGTTCTGATACCTATCTTAAAAATAAAAACAACAATGCGCAGTACACATTATTCTCCTCTGTACAGTGAGTACATTTGGTTGCCTAGCTTGAACTTCAGCCCTATTGGTTCTTACCATCGTAAAACAGTTTTTGCTAATTTTTCATATACGAGAAAACTCGTGCTGGTGTAGCGTCCTCTCAATGATTTGGAGACGTCTTGTTCTCGCTTCCCGCAGGACGACTCCAATCGCGTGATAGCTGCTCGGGCTCGGCTTCTACACACGGCCATTACCTGGAAAACCGCTTGTTCGCCGTTCGGGTCACTGAAACCACGTCGGTACATGACAGTTTATGCTGCACACCCATGTCGATATCGTGCGTAGGTACCAAAATCACAAAGCGCGCGCGCGCACCCGATACTAATAATAATTAATTAAGAACTAAGTACGAACCGTCGGTCGAATCGCACTCGGCCGCATTTCGTCAAACGCACGACTAGGTACGCCGGTGGCATATTATTATTATATCACGAACCACGATAGCGGCGACGACTAATTATTCACTAATTAACTTGTTATCGACTTACCAACGAGTTACGACGCACGACCGCGGCTGTTATACTCGGACGAACTGCCCGACGTGTCCTACGCGACGCGGCGAGCGGCGAACGGTGAGCGATTCCTATTCAGCTGACCGAAGTGATGTCGATGCAAGCATTGCGATCTGCAGGCCGTTTTGTTTTCCGCCGGGACGCGTAGGGCATGGCGTTGACACCACCGTGTGGAACCATGAAATGACGTTCAAAATATTACGTGAATTGGCCAAACCCGATGAGCATAACCTAGAAAACTACGGCGTCGCTGCGTCGGTGGAGTGGTGGTTTTCGGCGGTACGCGTTTCTGTTACTCGGGCAGACAAAGACGTATAAACTCGGGTTGGGGCGCGCGCACGCTCGAAGTGTACACGTATGTCGGCGGGTCGTACGCGTCTCGTACTTCAGACCACAGCCTCGTCGCTGCATCGGTGGAGAGGCGGTCGGCGGCGGTACGCGTTTCCGTAACTCGGACAGACAAAGACGTATAAACTCGGGTTGGTGCGCGCGCACGCTCGAAGTGAACACGTATTTCGGCGGGTCGTACGCGTCTCGTACTTCAGACCACAGCCGCCGGTAAACAAGGACGTGTTTAGCGTACCGTTTAGTGGGGGGTGATGCACGCGGGGTCGGTCCACTCGACGCGTCGTAAGGACGCCACACACTGCTGCGGTGGCGGTAAAATTCTTTTGTCTTGGCGGTGCCGCCGCGGTGGCAGTAAAATTGTGTAAGGGCTCATTTTGCCGTAACCGCTGCAGTGTGAGGGGACCTTTAAAAGGATGTCACGTCCGCATATGTTGTCTCCGTCTTACAAATGTACAACATAGCAAAAACTATTTTGCGCGGGACAACTTTTCTCGCACCATATTTGTTGTAGAACTATCTAATTTTCACAATATGTAAAGAAGGACTTTATCTGTGCAACAGCGTGCTTTCCTTTCCTTTTTAAAAGCACTATCCAATCATTTTTAATAAACAAATGAAAAACAAACAAATGTTTAGAAGCAAATAACTTTTGTTGTATTTATGAAATCTAAAATATGGGTACGCTGTTCAGAAATTTTGGAGCCATTACTACAAACACAGAAAGATAAAAGCTGTCCCGCGCAAAAAAGTTTTTGCTATGTTGTACATTTGCGAGACAACACATGCGGGTGTGACATCCTCTTAATCAGTGTTGGATAAATTACTTTTAAAAAGTAATGAAATTACGTTACTCGTTACTACAAATATTTTTATTTAAATTACATTTGCGTTACTTAAAATTATTTTTATCACGTATAGCATTTTTTTATAAAATTTTATTTTTAAACCGAACTCTTTTTTTTTCCTAATAAAGTGATAACATTTATTCCTGGAATGTTGTTAACTATTATCAGAATTAAAAATAAATATAATTGATTTTTAATTTTTCTGGGATATCCTATCGGCTTGTTTTCGTTTTATATTTAAAACTATTATTTTAATAACGTGGAAAATAACGCGTTAGCCATTAGTGCGTTACTTCATAGTTAACCAGGATACCAGCTATACCGAATACCTATCAAAAGAAAAACTAATTTTATATTTTATATATTATATATTATAAAGTTCAAATTATAAAAGGAAAATAATCACATAATTTATTAATTTAACCAATTTCATTTTGTAGTAATAATATTGTTAAAAAATGAGACTGACTATAGTCCAGTGTTTAAATATAATATAGTTATCTTAAAATTTGCACCCCTTGAATTTAAATTATGTGATTTCAAATTTATTTATATAAAGAATATCATTTATAAAAAAACAAATATATAATTATAGGTAATTTTAATTTTTAGCAAATAAAGTACATTAAAAAAACTTTATTACAATATTAGTATATTATGTACATTGCTTCATTTTAATAAATTATTTAGTTAATAAAAATATAAATAGAAAAATGTGAGTAAGTGGATGTCGCTCTGCTGTACAGTAGGTTACAAGTGGGTCACTGTACTGGATGGTGTTAAATTTGAATTCAATGATATAATATCTTTGTATAAAAAAAAACGATTCTGAGCGAAAACGGTCAGTCAGCCTATGATATTACCAAGATGATATTATTGTGAATAAAGTAATTTATATAATATAACCTATTTACGCGGAGTCTTGTTTTTAATTTTCAAACCTTAGCTATAAAAGTCGAACATTTTATAAATTTTTAACTACAAAATAATTATTAAATTTTAAATTTGATAAATTTTGTCAAAATTTGAACTTTAAATGCTTATAAAAAAAATTGTGCCTATATATTTTTAATATTTTGCAACTGCTATTGTAATAATATATTAGGTGCCTTGCATTAAATTTTTACACTTTTTTACCAAACAAATAAAATTTTATTGATATTTATAGAAAAAAAAAACTAAAAAAATTGAAAACTGACTGTATGTCCGTAAACAGCTCAAAAAGAGTCAAAATATTTTTAAAATTATGTGGTGTATAGAAAATGAAAATATAAATATTCAGTAAAATGTTCGTGTATCTATTGTTATTTTTTTTCAATAAGAAAATCGTTACGTCATGAGAAATCGAGTTAATATCAAATGTTGTAGAAATATGAATTTCAAAAGCTTATAAAAATTTAATTTGACTTTCTTGTTAAAAATTCCCGGTTTTCCTTAATTTTTCTTTTGTTTTTCACGTCGCTTTTGAAAACTACTGGGAAATGTTTACTTTTGACCCCCTAAAGTACCAACTAAATTCACTTTCCTATCAGAAAAGATATTTTTGAAGAAAATCTAAGTATTTTTACTGTCCTAAAAGGCACAAAAATTTAAAAAATTAAAAAAAAAACACATATCATATATCATCGCTCCGCTGAGAATCTAAAAGTGAATTGAGGGCTTTTGATGTCAAAATAGTTTATTACATAAAATCTTTAGGTCAAAAATTCATCGATTTTTTAGGTCCAAAATATTATAATGCAATGCCATTACATATAAAAAAACTCATATTCTCCTCAAGTGGGAATCTTGGAGAATTATGTGCTTAAAACAACAATTTAATTCATGGTTGTTTTCACTAATAGTTTTAAAAGGAATCAAATTATAAAGTATGGAATTTTTCGATAACAGATTTTGAATGTAACTTATGAAATTTTATTATGTTAGGTTAGGTTAGTTTGTCTTGTTATTTTATGTTATTTTATTGAAATTAGGATGTATTATTTTTAGTATGCAATTGTTGTGTCTTTTATACAATGTAACTCTCTACCACCAATCGGATGCCTTACGATAATCGAAAAAGTTCTCCTCTACAATTTTTATAATAGGTAGTTTTGCTGTAAGCCGCTTCAATAAGCCGTATTACTTGAATAACAAAAGTATAGTTTTTATTTGTATACAATTCGGATACGAATACAAAATATAAAATCGAACAAAACTATATAATATTTGTCACATTAATATTATAATCATTTTCTTATCTGGGTATTTATAAACTATGTATGGGCGTACGACTGCGATGGAAAAACTCTTTTGACCTACCTATTGTGTGATACCTTCTTATTGAAGCGTTTACAGAATAAATACCTATTACAAAAATTGTAAAGGAGAATTTTTCATAAAATCGTAAGAAGTCCGATTTTTGATATCTTGTTCCAATATTATCCAATGTCGCATGGTAAATTAATACGTTTTTTTAAAACTTTTCATTGATTAATTATTTAACTAATTAACTAAAATATCAAAAATCAGGCTTATTCCGATTGTTAAAAAAGTTCTCTTCTACGATTTTTATACTAGTTATTTTTACTGTAAACGCTTCAATAAGCTGTATTACTTGAATTTAATGTCATATTTTGTCTACTGGTGCGCCCATTTAATAGCAAAAATAATATTATACAGTATACACTATAAACGTAGGTATTCATTGATTTAAAATATAATATTATCTTACTTATCTTGCACAAAATGTTAGTACAGAACTACCTATTGTTGAATGCATAGTGTTTCTTCTTGTCAGCTAAAAATGGAGATATTCCTTTAAAAAAAGTTTATACCAACACTGCAATAGACTGAAGACCCAAAATACAAATTATGGCAATTATACTTTCATCATGTAAAAAGTATTAAAAATGTTTCATAATATTATGTTAATTTCTGTTTTGAGTTAAATTATACGGTTTTTAATTTTGCTAAGCATTATACGTTTTGAAAATTATTTATGGATCATGAGTATAAATCATACTTTATGAATTATGAGGTATTATTGTAAAGGGCAAAGGTATTATATAGCTAACTTACAAACAGACAATATAGTGAATACTTGTTTAATATGCTATCTACCATAAGTATTTTTCGCTACCATAATTCTATATTTCTATGTTGGGTTAATAAGCTATCTACAAATGAAAATAGTCGCTTTTTTACTGGTAGAGTACTGAATAATGATGGGTGTGGGGGACGTAGCCCCAACGTTTTTTTTTTTTTTTTGTACCCATAACCTTTTTTAGGACTACAATACTTCTCAGAGGTTTCAAGGATGCTTACTGCTTAGCACCATGAATTTAAATGTCAGCTCCTCTAATTTCATAATCATCTTAAGATATCTTCTCAACATCGTGGGGTAGATTGTCCTTAAAAATGAAACTATATAAAATAAATATGTCGAGAAATAAGTGTCCACTATAATTACATATTTCTAGTATAATACTATAAAATTAGAGTGAAAGGTCTATATCATTAACTTCTAATTAAGAAAATGTAATGTTGAACTAAATATTGTTAAGAATCAAATGTATTTAATTCTATTTTACTAAGTACTACCGATGGGTGGCTTCTTACTCACGTAACCTCTTAATGCTTTGTTACCCCAATCTCACATATACTTATTGTGCTTAATTGTATAGATTGTATATTTCTTGTAAAAATAAAAAATAAAAAATTCTATTTTATGAAATTCTCCACAATACAAATTTTTTTTTTTGTTCATGTGGCTAGGATATTTTGTATTATAACTTATAAGTATCATTGTACAAAGGTACTACATATTATATATAACTTTAAAAAAACCTAATTTGATTTGCATACATTTTTGTAATTATAGCTGTAAATTTAATGTAGTAAGAAACCTTAAAAAATGATTCAAAATTCTCAACAATTTCACTTTAAAATGCACTATGCCTACATAATATATCCTAAAAAATGAATTAAAAATTAAAAATATATAATGTATAAATCAGTGGTGCCATTAAGTAAAATTTTTATTCATCATCGGACCACTTTTTCTTCATAATAGGTACCTATATCTTTTGTGTGTAAGACCCCGATACATACCTATAAATTGTATATTTGTTTTATACCTACTAACGAAAAATATAACATTGTCAGGAAAGTTTGAAACAGATTTGGTCATGCATATCAATATAATCCATATATTATATACAATTAATAATTATACAAATAATAAATAAAAATATGCATTACGTAGTTTACCTCCAAACATAATAAATTATACCTACATTTATATTTGATATGCATTATAGTATTCATAACAAATAATATATTTTAAATTTTACGCCTAGGTCATCGCTCATCGGCACAATTGTACATTTATGCCAGGCCAATTAGAAAAAAATAGGGGTGCCAAGGTATGTTCTGCACATCTCCCCCCCCCCCACCACCCAATTAATACCTTGGTATAAATATATATCAAACTGTATTAAGAAAACAAATTATTTTTTTTATTAGATTTAACCAATTACAAAAATATATATGACAACAACTAAAAATGAATTGATAAAATGTAAGTAAAAAGTTTTTAATAAATGTAATTTGTAAAAAATATAATTTGTATTGTTGCTTAATTTCAAGTATCTATGGTAATTAGTTTTTGAATAACGATAAAATAAGAAAATCTTTGTATGAGAATTTGTTAATTTACGGAGGAATTCAAAGTCTAGCTTTAAAACCTTGCAAAAATTAATTTAACTTTCCAATAAACTTTTTTTTAACGCAGGAAAACTTAAATGGAAGCTGTTGTTAAATTTTTAAAGCTTAGATATAAAAAGAAAATTTTTTATGAATTTCAAACTCGAAATAATTTGCCCATTTTTATGATTTTAATGAATTTTGACAAAATTTAACTTCAGACACGGTCATAAAAATTTATTATGGATTTACGCTCAACTTTTTTTTTTATTTCCACTATTATAATATTATGAAGAATGTCTTATTACATTTTCAATTTTTTTGACTGACATTTTGTATCGAAAATAGTTTAATTAACTAATAAAACACTAAATGATTTTTTGTCTATAAATAGCTATTATTTTAAAAATTTTGTTGTTACAGTTTGGAAAATAATTGTATTAAATAAAGTGGGGTATTTTTGTTAAGTATTTTTCAATACAAAATATGATATGATATGCTATGAAATAAAATATGAATTATATTGAAGCTTATAGTCTGAGTTAAAAACTAAAAATATTATATTTTTTAATTTTCAAGTACATATTCATTTTTCTACTATATATTGACCAAATGAAACATAAAAGTGGCCTTCCTGAAAACAAATTTAAATGACAATAGCAAGTTTTTTATTGTAATTTGTATAACCACACAACTTTTTTGTTCTTTTCATGAGGTGTACTTACACAACTTCATGAAATGACTGTTCATTGAATAATAAGTATAATATTCTACATTAAGGCCCCCACACATATTCGCAGTGGCGCGATATAAATTGTTAATACACTATTTCGACATTAATGATTAATTAATTCATTGATTTAAATGATTATAGTAGGAAATTGGCTATTGCATTTATATTTATAGATTATTAATAGGGTACCTTATGCCTACCATAATTAATATTGTAATACGTATCACCAAATGGCAAATACCAATAAATCGTGGCGACTACACGACTACACACCTACACCAAACAGTGAATGGCACTAATCCGTGGATTTACTTCTTCTTAAACTTCGTTGAACTGCAGATAATTAAAAAAATCATTAGGTCGGGTTTGACCAAATATAGGTCTAAAAATTATATCCAATCATAAGAACTGTTCGATTGTCTCTCACCAATTATAGCAATCCTATTATTTAATTAAAAACAATTTTTTAACGAGCCAACAAATCCACGTGAGAACCTCTCTTCTTTAAGATTTGAAAATCGTTTTTTTTTTGAAAAATTGTTCCTTAGTGCATCCCTATAATATATTCATGGCAGTACGAAGGTACACTGAGAATTTTCAATCTCATGCTAACATAGTTTTAGCTGTGTATTGTTTTTAAATCAGTCAGTAGGACTCAGGGCAAATGTACCCATAATGTGTTTAATTTTCTATGGTAGGTACCTACTTTTAATTTGGTATTATTAATCGAATATTGAAAATGAATAATTTAATTGCTTCAATCTAAGACTTTTAAAATGAAGTTTCCTATTTACATAACCCGCCAAAAGGCATTCGCTGTCTTATTTGAACAACCTGTCGTAGTTAGTTTAAGTATGTAGTTCGTTTTCTCGTTGATATTTTAATAATTAATTTTCGGGCAAAAATGAGAGTCGTCCATCTAGTATTTTTATATATCTGTGAGGAACACTCTTGCTGACGTTTAAGTTTTCGTATAAGTAAATACCTATATATTTTAATAAATGTAAAAAAAAACGAAACAAAAAATAGTAAAATTGCCATTTGTTTTCATCGGCCACCCAATATTATAATAGAAATCCTTCGTACTCGACTGTTTCAACGTCTCCTGTTCCTCCTTCCACCATTTCTCCATCTTCTATTTCTCCGTATTCGATAATTCTTTTTTCGTCGTCTTCGTCTTCGTCGTTGTCGTCGTAGGACAAAACGTCCGTCACCGTCGGGCTCACGGCCGTATCCGACGGTGGCACCGCTGGTACAATATCGTAAAAAGACATACCTGGCGGACGAACGTTTTGGGCGAATTTGAACAGTTCGCAAAAGGCTAATTGGCGAACGACCTCGAACCGGCCCAGTACGTCCCGCTGGAATGCGGCCATCAGGCACCCGTTCACCCGGTCCCACTTTGGCAGGGCTGTCAAGTTCCACAGCTGGTACGAGTGGTACCACAGCGGCACATCATTTCCTGCCCGACGGTACACAGCGTCCATGCACTTGGCGAACACGTACTCATCCCGGTAGCGTCGGCACGCATCCGCGTCCGACATGACCGCCGTCGGTGACGACAGCGACAGTCTGCCATCGGGTGCAGAGCCGTCGCCGTCGCCGCAGCTTCCCGCGAGCTGCGCACTGCCCCACAGGAACCCGACGAACTGGTAACCACTCAAGCACCAGTTACCCAAGTTACCACCATACTCGCTGCTTGACGGGTACAGCTGATAGGATCGTATCACGTAGTCCACGACGTCCAAGTACCTGCCAAACGGACCGAAATGTATGACGCTGCTGACTTCAGTTGAATAACGTTTTTCTCGATCACTTTTCACTTCATTCAAATGAGTTGGTTTAATTTTTTTATCGGACAGTAACAAACACGATCAACTCAACCGACCATTATTTAAGATTTATTTGTGTTAGGTACAAAATATGTACAATGCTAGCCTATTGCAGAGGAATTATTCTGATTTTTAAAAAATATCAATCAGAATAGTTACAGGCACTTATATTTATTATATTTAGGGATTTTCATAGGAATCAAAATTATTCATCGTTATTCACTTGTCGAAGATAACGGTGACCACGAACGGTTCGTCTGCCCACGTCAAATGGTGTAGCTTGAACAGCGACACCAGGAAAGCGCAGAACGATAGTTCGTGCGCTAGTCCGTAGGCCATTGTGACCGGGTCGCCGAAGCTCCGTTCTAGGTACGCCGGAAGCATGACGTCCCGGTATTCGGCACGGCCACGACCGCCGTACGTCCGGTCAAGTAGACAACGGCCGTCGGCCCGCAGCTGGCTGTGGAAATGGCAGAAACGCTCTGCGGCCGCCTCCGGGCGGTCGTCTTGGCCAGCGGGCTCGCACTGTTTTATCGCCCACTTGCCGACCGTCCGCAACACCCCCATCGCCCTATCCACGTTGTCGTCAACCGGACGCGGACGCGGGTGACGACGCCGCCTCGCAGCCGCCGCCGCCGGGTACCGCTTGGCCACATCGTTCATGTGCCGGACGAACACCAAAAGGTCGGCCCGCGCTTCGCTCCGCTCCCAGTCGAACATGTCCCGTGGCCCGCGCACCCGCTGGCCGACCACCTCTACCGGAAGACTGGCACCGGCCACCGGAACCGGAAACTCGATGGCGTCAGCGTAATCTTCGGTGTCCGCGTCATCAGCGTAGTCTTCGGCGTCTTCGGTGTCGTCCGCGTCGTCCTCGAAGGTCTGCATGACCGCGGGTTATTAGATATAATATAATATTATATTTTGTGTTATTCGAACGTCCGAAGGGAATAATAATAATAATATTCTACTAGTATAAGAGATTGTAAAACGAAAATCAGAGATTAAATAAAAAGCTCGACCTAAGTTTGATTATTATAATACTATTCTACAATCACTAGGTATTTTTTTTATTTACAGTACCTAATATTACACGGCAGTTGTTATAATAACCTGTTTTATATACAGGGTGATACCTCGCGTACAATAATATTGTTACTTATTCTAGTCCACGCGTACTGTAATAACTTTAAGTTATATAGCTGTATCTATATTGTTATTGTTATATTTTTAAATTGTGTTGTGTTTCAACTTGATCGAGATCAATAAGGTTAACTATAATATAAAATATTCGTTTTGCATGCTAGCGAGTTACCTAAATATATTAAAATGTTCGGTGCACCGTAACTCCGCACGGATCGTCGCCATTTTATAATATATCACCTTAACTCCGTATACAAGTTTTTTTTTCGACACCTTAACTCCGCATACAAGGATTTTTTTTTTAACACCCTTACTCCGCACTTATTATATATAATGCGACTATATATCGCATTTATTATTGTATTAATTTATTTATTTTAAATACAATATATTATGTTATTAAAATTAAATTAAAATAATATTTTAGAATAAAAAGGTTCATGCATATCAATTATTATATAAGATCAATCTAAATAGTATAAAAAAAATAATAATAAAGATATTGTCGTCGTCGGTAAAATAAAACAAAATATAAAATATTTAATGTAAATTAAAATTAAATTGCATTAAATGAAGCTAAACTCTTTACAAAATTATACCTATCAATTTGGTTGTCGTTATACAATTCTATTTTTTTATTTATAAATTGTATATTGTTTTTTTGCTGTGTTCTAATTATTATTCTACTTTCATTATTATTGGCAGAATTCATTCGTATATAAGATATTCGTATTAATTCTACGGTACGAGGCTTACTAAAAGCACTTTTCAATGATGATGAAGAATATAGTTATGTTAGGCAAAAAAAAAAGAAAATTTTCTGTTCATTAAGATCATGTACAATATTTTTTGGTGAGTGTTTTCTTATAATATATTACGTTATTTTTTTTCTAATTCAACTATATATAGTTAATAGTCTACATATTTTGTTACAGAAACGAATAAAAAAATGAAAAACTTCTAAAGTTCAACTAACGCAACTATTGAAGACCTAATTAAAAAATACATAGCTGGTGCTGGTTTTAGAAAATCTTCTAAAAATATAGATTAACTAAAAGTTTTAAATTTCAACTATCATTATATTAAAACAAACATTTTAAAGATATAAAATACCTGTATATTAATTTAAATTAAATACATAATATTTGTATTGTAATATTACAAAAGTTTGTTATTTTTATTTTATGATACTATAATATTATATAATATGTCTATAAATATTATTTTACAAGCTGTACATTATATTTTCCTTATTTTAAATAAAAATTAGAAATATTTTATTTTTTTGTTTACTGACTGGATTTTATTTTAAATATCCATACAGTCTTGAATGGTATATGTAATACCTTTATGTTAAACTGATATGTACAGCAGGCTAAGAATAGATGCTTTTTTCTAACTGTTTTTTCAACAGTCTAAAGTATGTTGGCTTATGGAAAAGCTTTTTATAAAATTTATTAAATGTGTAAGTCAAAATAAATATGTATCATATTGTAAGCAAAAAATAAGAATTATGATATATATTCAAATTTTTTAGCTGCTAATAAAGTGTTTAAAAAACGTAAAAATAATATTATAAAAACCTTCTCACATTATTATTATAATGTTCAAATGAAAACATAAAAACGATTGAAAAATTATTATTTTGGAATATTATAATTATATAATTCTTAAATTGTTTTTATATTATTCTTCTACAAATATTATAATAATGACGGTATTGTGGCCAAAAAATATTACTATAATATTATTATCACACTTTTGTACTCAATTTATAATAAATTAATATTGATTAAATAATACTACTCGTTACAAGTGAAATGTCATAATAACATTATTATATTGATGCTATCTGGGATATTTACAATATAACATAAAAATAATTTATCGTTATTTCATAATTTGGAAATTATATGGGTATTTACTATTTACATAAAAATCTATTCTCTAGTAAATAGTAATGTTCATGATTCAGTTTATTGAATTTTTTTGTTTTTTTTTTAAAAATATTTATTGTTTTATTGTCTAAAAATTAGGAAAGACGGCAAGCTTGGGGTAACTCTAGGATTTATTTTTAAGGCGGTATAAAAATATGTACCTACTATAGTTTATATGTACTTATAGTGACTTTTTTACATAAATATGTTTTTAGGCGGGGGTAGATTAATTTTTCCAACCGATTTTAACTAACGCTTTGTTTATTACCATAGAAAATCTTAGAAAACCATAGAAAACAACAAAATAAGAAAATCGTTACTTGAAAATTTGAGTGAATTTCCAATGTTGTAAAAATTTGAACTTCATATGCTCATAAAAATGTAATTTTACTTTCTATAGGAATTTTTTTTTTTTTAATAAAGGTAGACTAACTTATATGGAATCATAAATTACATTTTAAAATCTTAGATAAAGAAACATTTTTATGAATTTCTAACTCAAAATAATTTGCACATTTCCGTGATTTTTACGTATTTTTGTCAAAATCTGAACTTTAAATATGATTAAAAAAAAAAGGAAGGTAAGTGGATGTCGCTCTGCTGTATAGTAGGTTACAAGTGGGTCACTGTAATGGATGGTGTTAAATTTGAATTCAATGATATAGTATCATTGTATAAGAAAAACGATTCTGAGTGAAAACGGTCAGTCAGACTATAATGTTATTGTGCATAAAGTAATTTATATATAACCTATTTACGTGGAGCCTTGTTTTAAATTTTCAATCCTTAGCTATAAAAGTTGAACATTTTATAAATTTTTAACTACAAAATAATTATTAAATTATAAATTTTATAAATTTTGTCGAAATCTTAATTTTAAATGCTTATAAAAAAAAATTGTGTATGTAAATTTAATATTTTTCAACTACTATTGTAACAATATATCAGGAGCCTTGCATTAAATTTTCACGCTTTTTACCCAACAAATAAAATTTTATTGATATTTATAGAAAAAAAAAAAATTGAAAACTGACAATGTCCGTAAACAGCTCAAAAAGTGTCAAAATATTTTCAAAATTTGATGGTGTATAAAAAATAAAAATATAAACATTCAGTAAAATTTTCATATATCTACAGTTATTCGTTTTTTAATTACAACAAAATAAGAAAATCGTTACACAAGAAATCGAGTGAATATCAAATGTTGTAAAAATATGAATTTCAAACCCTCAAAAAAATGTAATTTGACTTTCTTGTAGACATTTTTTTTTGATAAACGTAGATACAAAAAAAAAAAAGAAAAAAATATAAAAACACCCATCGTTGTAAAATCAATACATTCATCGTTCCACTCAGAATCTAAAATTGTGACTATATAGTTTTAATATTTTTCATCTGCCATTGTAACAATATATTAGATATTGTCTAGTTTTAAATTTTCAAGTTTTTTGACATGACGAATACAATTTAATTGACATTTAAAATTATAATTATGTAAATCTTTTAATGTTATATTTTGTAGTATTTAATGAAAATTAAATGAGAACCTCTTTTATTTTTATTTTTTGGGCTGACTCATAACCCGATAAGACGCTGGCCGTACGCGTTTATTGCATTTGATCATGTACATAAATTATGTAACATAATAGTTCGTTCTGCGGATAATCGAGAGTACACTGTATATGTATAAGACCAGAGTTCGACTTGGGGTTATGGAGTTTTCCAACTACTTTTTCAGAAATTTTAGCGTATCCCTATAATTATTTTTAAAGAGAACACACGAGACGCTTCATCATTCTGCATTTTTTTTATCGAAATGTGCAAGACACCATCATAATTTGTAGTATTTATGGATTGTTACATTACCACGGATCTATAAATTAAAATACCCATGTAATATTATATTAACTTGTATTATTTTTTTTAAATGGTTATTTATAAATATGTTTTTTTTATGATTTAAAGAGGTGTATTAAAGGGTGTGTGGACTATGAAATTGTGAATTTTAATATTTTGATAAATTTATGTTTCCATCCTATCAATAACATCATAATGTTATTATAGTTAGTATTAAAATAATATTATGTCAAAGCAAGACTAGTGTAAAACTTCTGTTGAAATATTTTAATGAAATATTCATTAATAATTATTTCGGTGGTTAAAATGTTACTGCAAGCAAGTTGGTTTGATATTCAAAGAACTTATTTATTTTTACATTAAACTTAAATATATGCTTTTTTGCAACGTCTAGGCTCTAGACGACAATTATGGTCAGACTAGTGTCTAGAAATTTTACCTCTACTCAAACAATTAATGTATTTGAATCAAACCATTGTCCAGCAATATTCAATCAATTTCCTAATAAACAAAACTGTATATTATATGCATTAATAATACTAGTTTATACATACTTTTTTTACACACAATCTACTCAATTGTTTTAAATAACTATAGTGTTATAATTTATATAATTTTTATTTTGGAAATAGATTAGTTCTGGAAGGCCCACGCTGCTTGAGAAAATGTTGATAAAATTGATGTTGATGGTAATTCGTGCAATCATGGCACACCATACTTTTTACAAGCTCAAACTAAATTAGCAGATGAACCTATGATTTTTTTCAATAAATGCTGTAACTGTGGACACATATGGTGAAAGTAAGTTGTTGAGAAAATAATATATTGTAATGCATTTTTTGATTATTAAATATTAATAAAGAAAATACCTAACAAATATCAATAATATACTAAAATAAAGAACAAATGATTTATAATTTCAAAGTTAGATTTTTATTCTATAACTATTATTTAATTGTTAAAACAATAAATACTTGTTGTTTTTTTAGTTACAATAATCAAAAGAAAAACAAAAAATATTTATTTACAAAAAAACTGTACTCCAAGTACATTGGAGCCTTAAGAGCTATAATTGCTTTATTAATTCAACTTGAGTGTAAAATATAGAAATACAAATAATTAATCAAATTAATATGAAAAATAGCTTATGGTAGCTCTACTATTATAATAATAATGATGATAATAATAATAAGAATAAGAATAAGAATTATATTGTTTATGACGGAATAAATATTCCAATTACTTTTCGAATGTAAGATAGGTAGTTAGTTGAGTATTAATAAGCTATGTGAATAATTGGGAATAAATAAATAAATAGATAAATACAATTTTTTTTAATCTATGTTTGTTTTATTTGTGCATGTTTGAATATAATGTAATGTATTTTGTATTTTATTTTGTATGTTGAATATAATAACCAAGATGTTTGCAATTTTGCATTTCTAATTTTGATGATAAATTATATTACAAAGTACCTACTTTTATATAAAAAAAATAACATAATTGCGGATCGTAATTGTACTATGTTATGATAGTGATAACTAATGTTGTGTAACATCTTTTAAGGTTATTAGTCGCACAATTATCTATGAACCTTGTGCATTGCAGGATATTATAAATACTGATAACACAACAGCATAGTAAGATTTACCCCACTTTGATGCGTGTTATATTTCATTATAAATTAAGTTGTTAAAACTGAAATTAATTATACAAATTGAATTTTAATAATAGTATGGTTTTCACCACACAATGTCGCACTGATTTTATAAGCCTTATAAGTACACTTGAATAGTGCAACAGATACCTTCTTTACACACCGGGCACTCGTGCATATCTGCAGCGCATTTGACGCAGGCATAAACATGTTTACAGGGTATAAATACCGCTGCCATTTCTTCTTTATGACATACTTTGCAAAGCATTGGGTCTAATTGTACATCCATACACTGTGATGAACTGCATGGTAACTGTTCGACATCTTTAACTTTTTCTTCATCCATTGATAAGTGTACTCTCATCAGCATACACAACGGCTGTCTACACATAGCACACTGTTTGAGTGTTAAAGCGCATTGAATGCAGGCGACGACATGGCCGCAAGGGATACAAGCCACTTTCATTTCTTCTTTATAGCAAATCTTGCACAGCATAGAATCTGGCATTGTATTGGGATCTTGCTTTTGACAAAGCTGTAGGTTTTCAACAGATGTTATTTTGATTTGACCTATGTTGGAAATGTCTGACTGATCAAGTTTTCTATAAAAACAAAAAAAAACAAAACAATAAATGTGAAAGTCAAAATTCAAATATTAAATTAGTTACAAGCAACAAATCTGCATTTTACGAATATGATCGAAAAAATTTGATTGCATTAAAATCTTTTAAGGAGTACACAACACAAAAAAAAAATTGAATTTGAAAGAATGTTCAATTCTGAGAATAATGGTGTAGGTTTTACGTTTCTTCAATAAGTTATGAGCAATTGAAAAAAAGACGCGTGACCCGACTCATTGTAATTGGCTATACCTATCTTATACGTGTAAATCTTTCTCGCTTCACACAACGATTTACGAACCTAAAAATTTTATTTTTTAAATTTTATTTACATATAAATGTCTGGTTTTATGTGTTTAAGACGATACAAGTTTCAGAATTTCAATATATTAACGTTTAATTTTTTAAATATTAAAAATCTCAAAAGATATTTTTGAGTTTTTATTTTATATTTAAATGGTCATGACACGCCGTTCAACACAAAATATCACTTTAAAGATTTATCAATATTTAAAAAACTAAACTTATATTGAACTATATTAGACTGATACTTTTATCCTCTTAAACACACACACTCATACATTTATACGTATAAAAATAAAATTTTTAGAATGGTAAATCGTTGTGTGAAGCGAGAAACTTTTATACGTATAAAATAAGCTATTACGATGAGCCAGGCCCAATGATATCACGCACGCGTCTATTCTACATTTCTTAAAGTAATCTTTTTTTTACATTGGATTTTCACCAAATCATTTAATATAACATTGTTTTTTGTTTTGTATGCTCCTTTAACTAATCAACTTAAGTTGTACACATAATATGCAATTCAAGGTGTAATACCTAGGTGTATGATGTTGACAGACAACGTGAATCCAGATTAAAATAAATTTAAAAATACGAAATTTATATTTTAATAAATAATAATATAAATGTCGGAATATAATATAATCATACATTTTAAAGACTTAAATCAAATATTTAACTGGATTTAAATTTATAGTTTTCAGATTTACTGAACAAAAAATATTGAAAATGCATTGAAATCAAAAAATGCTTTTCCGATACCGTGATTTTCTGTTTTTAACTAACTTATACGATACATAGTATTTACTATTTTAGACGTGTTTTTAGACAAACATACCAATTGAAATAATGAAGCGACAAGAATTCTAAAAATAAATTTGAATTTGTCGTCACGTCTACTTGAAATCGACATTCCCACATTTTTTAAATTATCCTCCAAATTCCTAAAAATATCATATTAAAAAAGTATTTAAAAACCATCGTATTTAAATTTTTGGAGAAGTCGAAATCAAAAAATCAAAAATGTGGGAAAGTTGATTTCAGGTAGAATTGACGGCAAATTCAAATCTGTTTTTTAAATTCATATTGCTTCATAAGGTCAATTGGTATGTTTGGTAAAGCATCCGTCTAAAATCATCGCGCGTGTGTTAGACGAAAACAGAAAATCACGGTATCGAGTCCCCTTAAATAATTAGACTGATTATTCAATAAACATACTTTTTTGTCGAATTTACTTTTATGTTATTTTCAGTGATAGACGTATCCTTATGTTCAGCAATCCGCTTGCCTAACTCCTATAAGATAATTTTAAGTTTAATTTTCAATATTTTATCCATAGTGATTGACAAAACTTTTAAATTACCGTCACGTTTAATTGTGTGCTTTCCACACCATATACTTTGTCAACAAAGTTTTTCCCTTTATTCAACAACAAAAAATTACAAGTTTTTGACCATCTGGCATGTTCTGTCCATGGTTCATCGTTATCTTCCCAGTCAATAAGACCTTGACCACAGTAATAACATGACATATAGTCATTTGTACCAGTGCCTAAACAAATTGAAACAACATTAATATGATAAATTAACTAGTATAGTAAAATATTATTATATTACCTTGATAATACAATCCCGCTTCACATAGAGTTTGAATATTTTGTTTTAATGGTATCAAACATTTTTCAAAGGATTGCAAGCGTGCTTCTAAGGTAGCAAAATCTTTGTGCTTAGGTTGTTTAATTTTTTGCAGAATACCCACAGATTCTAAAAAATCTTGTAACTTTGGTGACTCATGGTTAGAACGGACATCAGCAGGACCCAACGAATAAATACCACACACGTCATAACCAGCTAAAAATACAATTAAAATAATTAGGTTTTTTAAGCAGTATGCAATAGTTAGTACTGAATACTGATATAATACATCTTTGTTATCTGTATATTTATATTTTTAAAAAGAATTGAATGTCTTAACGTTTACATTATTATTATTAAAATAAAAACTAATCAATCAATTTTATATTTATTAATAATTTATTTATAGATTTAATGTATAGTTTATAAATTAATTTCACTCACCATATTATTTTAAATAAATAAATACGATTTTATACGTAATAATAATTTACTTATAGCTTTAATATAATATAGTTTATACATTAATTTCAACAACCATATTATTTTCCTTTTTAAATGTTTTATTAAGTTTTCTTTGTTATATTTGATTCATCCTAATCAAGCCCTTAAGTCTAGATTCTTTTAGATCCAAATCCGTAAATGAAACTATGTATTCCAAAGAATTAACCAGGACACAAATCTAGTATTTATTACAGTACCTATAATATGGATATAGGTACTTATGATCTGATTAGTTTAATGTAAAATAAGAAGCAATATTCAGAACGAATTGATCTTATTTATTTCATTAACTGATAATTATTTAAGAAAGATTTGTTAGCTGATGACCCAACATTAGGTATATCTAAATCATAAAAAGTACTCCAATTTTAATTAGGTTAACATTAAATAATTAGGTATTTCTTATTTTTCGTGAATAAAGCAGTATAGAGTAAAACTAATATAAGCCTTAGGCAACAAGTTTAAATAGATGTCTAACATTTTATTATAAAATAAAAGTATTAAGAGTTGATCCTAATATCCTAATATCTAGCGTTCTAGCTTACAACAACATTGCAACTTTTTGCAATTAACTAGAAACTATCACTCAATGAATTAAATAGTTCTCTATTTTATATGATTGTTGTACAATTAAAGTTATATTATTAAATACACAAATATTTATCTTAAATTAACTTAAATTTCATATCAGATTACAAAAGCATTAAATTAAGGTATTTTATAATTACCAGAAGAGTCATTAAAAAATGCACAATGTGGAGACCGTCTTTTATGTTCACCAAACGGATCTTCACCATGTTGCCAAAAATCGATTTCTAAAGAACAAAACGTACATCTAACACGATCTTGTGGACCAATGTAATAAAATCCAGCTTTGGCCAATTGGGTAGGGGTTATAAATTTTAATATCCAAACTCCAGCAAATGTTTTTAAGCGATTTTCGTAACTGCTCATATCCCAAGAAGGTATTTCTTCGACAGGCGTTGGTCCAGATATTAGCTGAAGTGGATCATCAAAAACAGATTCAGTTATAGGATATGAAGTATTCAAAATGATTGGACATCCATTTGACCGAATGATATTTTTCTCAATTTTTGAAGTAGTTGCTAATGTCTGTGAGACAGGTTTATCATTAGGGGGTGTAGCCATCTGTAAAGAAAAACATAAATATAAATTAGTGTCTACATTTAAAAAATTAATAAATAAATGTACTTCATAAAAAGATACTATTTGATAGACTAAATAATGATTATTTTAATATTTTTGAACTGAACATTACTAAATGTAGGAGATAATGATTTGTGGGAAAACTGGTTGTACAGTGTGTTTCAGAACCTATGCATTGTCTATGGTGATGAGAGAGTGGGCAGAGTTTTGTACTCTATATAAACCACAAGACTATTCTGAAAATGTAATTGTAATATACAAATCTAATAATGCACCAATAGCTGATGAATGATGATAATTTAAAGTATAGACTTGAGGATTTGAAGGGAATATAAAGTGACTTGATCTATTTTTAGCTAACATTTCAAACACTCCATTTATCAAAACTTAAAAAATGTATATTCATAATAATTAATAAACATTTTGTCTAATATTAAATTAATTGCACATCAAAATGTTCTCCTTGAGAATTTGAAATCAATAGTCTGGTTGCAAATTAAAAATATTGCTTTACTAACTAACAATTAGAATAGTGTTATTATAATACTACATGAAAAACAAATACATAAGGATTTTGGTTGTATCCAAAGATAAACATTTAAAATACAAATATTCCATGAAATATTGACTGATTATTGATTTAAAAATCACTTAAATTATGCAACAAAAACACTGGAATAAAATAGCAATATTAATATTACAGAAGAATACAATGGAATTAATAATGTTTGATTAAAATATAAGCTGTCACGAAAGGAAAAATTAAAAAGAACTACCTAAGTTTAATTTTTAAATTCCACACAGTTTATAAGTAAATAATATAGAAGTTAATATATAATAAATAATAATATGTTTGTAACTTATAAAATATAATAAACTAAAAAGTATTACCATTGATTTTTTAATAGCCTATTATCAATGCAGGTCATGTAAATGGCATAACTATAAAATGTAAATAATATTAGTAAACAATCGTATATACAGGGTGAATCAACAAGTTCTTATTTGAACTTATTAACTAGCAAATATTGATATCAAAATTGTCTCTCCGCAGGACATTCATTTAGTATAAAAAATCTCAACAATTTGAAAATATTTTCTTCAAGTAGGCATATTCAAAAATGCTAAAAGTCAGATTTTGAAAAACAACGGCATTATCGAAAAAAAAACGAGTGTGCATGGTTGGTGAAAACATCACCTTATATATTATATTTTGTTTCTGTATTTGTTCATTAATACGACCTCATGATCTTTGTCAATGCTCGTCACAAGTGGGTAGTAGGGAGATCATGTGATCTATTTATTTATGTTTATATCACTATGTGCATGATACTACCCCGGTATCCAAGAGGAGACATATTAGGGCGGTACCTACTTGGAAACCAGATGACGCAATCGGACTACTGTACTGGAAACAGCTGATCGCGTAGAACAAAAATTTTTTGCAATTTTCTATGAACCGAACCGATGACTCTGTGAGTCGCAATCAATTATTTTAAAGTAAAATAAAAATGAATATTTTAGTATTCATAAACTACGAGAATAAAGGATAAATATAGGAAATGTTAAGCTTGCTCAGTTAAAAAATAAACAATATAATGTCAAACAATGACTTTTATTTACCTATTTTACTAAACAAAAACTGTTTGAACTTTAAATGATACGGCCAACTAATTAAAATTAATGTGTAAATAATTATAAACAAATTAATTAATCACTATAAAATTACCAAATATGATATTATACATGATTGTAATTTGTTAATAATATTATATTGTTATTTGTTTTTGGTTTAAATTTTTTGGTAGGTAGGTTTTGTCTATACCTGTGCTTAAACCTACGCCTATTTTGTCTATAACTAAAATAATATGATGCATCGATGCTTTATCCAGTAAAATATTTCATATTGTAAAGACCTTCAGAGCGTATAACCATAGATTACTAGTATTAGGTTTAGTATATATTAAAAAACAATAATATTAATATTATTGTTTTTATATTTTTCAATTGTCTCAATGAAGCACTGAGCGATGTATATGAGATGTTTATTTTAAATGTTTCAAAATTAAATTTCGTAGTTTCATACGAAAAATCAAAACGCTTAGGTACGCATATAATTCCTTGCAATTTCGCATTATACTCTACAATTGACGTCGATGAGAAGTTAAATTAATGAAACATATCAACTCTTCTGTAATTTATGAATACTATTATACATCGGTGTTTGATATCTCAAAAAAGTATTTGTAGAACTTCTATTCGTTTTGAAAACATTTTAATTCGTCATACAGACGTTCACAAGATTTCACATTGAGAAGTTCCCTATAAAATCGTTAAGTAATATCTATACTAAGTCAAGTTCTACGTTTTACACAGAGAGCTAGTATTATATTATTATTGTTATTATACTAGTATTATAGTATTCTATGGTATAACTATCAGAACCACAGGCAGTAGCACAATAGCAAGTAAAAACAACGGAAACGAGTCTCTGGCCTCAGCTGATAAGAATATTAATCAATATTGTTTTTTTTGTCTAGACAGACAAACCAAATATTAGGCGCCCGTCGCGGCGTCGCCTAAAACGCATTAGCCTAAAGAGCAGAAACAGGAAAACATACCTACAACCAATCACACAGTAATTGTATTATAATGACATTGTCAACGAGACATCATCAAGAGCACAAACAAGGCCGTCAATAATCGTGTGGATACGACATTACGGCAAACAATCAACAATAGCCCAATAATAGGTATGGGCAGTGGCGTCGAACCTATAGAACCTGTAACCTAAGAGGGGCGACCGCCCCTTTTTTTCGGTGAGTGGGGTCGTGGGGTTCTGTAGGTACCCCAACAAATTATTTATGAATTATGTTCCTAACTCCTAAGCTATTAATGTATATGTTACGGGCAATGTGGAATACTGGGCAATGTACACATTGCCCGGTCAATGTGGTCCTGCCCGGGCAATGTGAGCCACAATGTTTTTTTTACCAACTAAAATAACGAATATTTTAAAATAATTATAATAATAATAATAATTGTTAAATAATATTGACTCACATTATTGGTAAACACATATACATTTATAATCTCCGTCTGGTTGAGCTTGCATATCAATAAGGTCTATTTGACACCTCGAATTAATTCCGTTATATGATAAGATTTAATAAAATTAATAATGATTGTTTAAAAAAATAAAAAATTCCTTATTAATATTATAATTATAAATGGCTAATAATAAAATTATAATTTAAATAAAAATAAAAATAATGTTAGTCAATATTATTAAAATTATTATTATTATTATTATTAAAATTGTTTTAAAATATTCGTTTATGTTAGTTGGTAAAAAAAACATTGTGGCTCACATTGCCCGGGCAGGACCACATTGCCCGTAGCATATACATATGCAACAAAATTTTGCTGCATATGTATACATTAGAGAGTGGGTGATCCGCATAACTTTTTACTTGCCCCCCCCCTTTTAAAATATAGTTCGGCGCCACTGGGTACAGGTAATTAGGTAACGGGACGGAAACGAGCTCTTTGCCCACGTTCAATTGAGTATCGACCACTATGAGGACGCCATACACGCATATATTGTCTCCGTCTTACAAACACGTAACATACCAAATTTACGCTCAAAAGTTTACGTTTTATGCCTTTAACTTAAAAATTAGAGTGAATTGACTTATTATGAAACTTGATAGTAAGAACATCATCTGTGCTTTGTTGAAAGTTTTTTTTACGATAATTCAGTTTTTAAGTAACTTATGAGCATTTTTAATTTACATTTATTATACACGCGTTTGTAAGATGGAGACAAGACATGTGGATGTGGCGTGTCCTCTTATAATACCCATCATAATATATTATTGTTATTATCATCATAGTACAAGGAATAAGAAGACAGTATCCTTAATGATAAGATCACTTATATTTTTGAGGTGCAATGTATAATATTTATAATAAATGCAACCATCAATTAAAACAGGGTGACGTCACGCGTGTACATTTAATCATATGCAATGCAGCATGCACATTCGTGACCTAGGATGAAAACATGGTTCGTGTTGAGCATACCTCTTATTTCTTATCTTATATGGATATCATATTATTATATTAATTCTGTGACTTGGGCCAATGTCATATTTTGACAATGTTCAGGAATTTAAAATATTAAATTAGCCAATTTTTAAAATGTACGTAAAAATCCTAAATTTTAAGTTGGAACTCTAAAAATTCTGTTACTTAATTACATTTGTTTTTATAACTCTCATTTTATTTTTTATGTATAAATATGTACGTTTTACTTTGACATTGGTGCCCCAGAAAAAATAATAAAACTACTTATTGCTTTGGCCAAAAGCTTAAATTTAAAATAAACAATTTTTAATATTTAAAGAACTTGATTTTTTTATGAAAACCTAATCATAATATTCAATTGAGCATAATGTTAGTAACTTCTACATTCAATAACTTTATTAATTGAGTTCAAAATGGCCAATGCCATGGCAATAGATAATATATGACCAATGTCGATATAGGCCTATGATAAATCGATTATTGTCAAAAAGGCCAATGTCAAATCTAATTTGGTCATACATCATAAGAGATATTGGCCCTTTTAACACAAGTGACGTAGGCAAATTTAAATGAAAACGGTCAAATAATCTCAATTTTGCCTAAATGTGACATTGGCCTTTCTTGCACCAAGCCAAATATATATATGTTGGATATGAGTATGTTATATTTTTTTTGTCAATAAAGACTGGTCGTAATATTATCGATATTATGTGTTTGTGAACGTGAAAATACGACGAAAAACAAATATATATATTATGTGCTATAAATAATAATATGCACTATAAAGCTACAAATATGCATTAAATATATATTTAATAGATAAAAACGTTGAAATATGCAAAAAATAAAATTTGTGTTATTTTAATAAGAATGATCTAAATCGGAGACAATTCTAATCAGATTTCAAAAAGCTTATTCCAATACGTATATGCATTTGTATATAAATTCGGTCCCTAATTATAATACACATCATAATATATATCATAACAAGAAGACTGTATTCACAAAACTGTGCTTACTTTTTTTGAAAGGCAAAGTAAAAATTATATATGCAACCAACAACAAAAACAGGGTGACGTCACACGTATACGTTTAATCTCTGCAAATAAATGCAGCATGAACAAGGCACATGCGTGAACTTGGACGAAAACACGGCTTATATTGAGCATACCTCTTATTTCTGACTATGGATGTTATATAATTATTATATTTATAATACTATATTATGGCACAAGATAAAAGATCCATGACTATTCTGATAGGTGTAACGGAAACGTAAAAGCATCTGTTTCCGGTATTTACCCAAGGCGTGCGTCGTATCGAAAACCATGAACCAGAACGCGTGTGATTTGGCAAAACCCATGGTGCGGGCAAAGTGAAATGCCTACCGCCTCTCACCCGCGCCCTACGCACACTATAACTGTAGCTCTTGACCTAACCTAACCCAACCATTAAAACACTGGTAAATTGTGGGGCCTACCGGTTTTGTCGTGGACGGCTAGGTGGCGGAAACAGTTGCCCACATAGCCATGATGGAATGATAACCAGATGTGACGCCTTTTACGGCGGTCACGCAATATCCTTAACAACTTTCAGATTACCTATTATGGTTACGTAAATGGGTGGTGCCAACCATTTTTCGCGCGGAAAAATGACGAGGAAAACAGTAGGCGCCTAGCCGATCGATTTCGTCCCGACAAACGATAGAGACGAGAATGGTGGAAACAGCGGGAAACCGCTACAGGTGTACCAGGTAGGCCTAATCGGAAAAAAAAAATTACGCTACTTAAAGGTGTGACATAAATTGTGAAAATTATAATACCTATAGTGAGTAAAAAATTTAAGAAATATATTCGTGTCGGAAAATTCTCAAAAATAATATAATATTTTGAATTTTTCCAAAACAATTGAAATCAAATGAAGAATTTTTTATTTTTCGTACAAAAGAAAAAATTATTTTATTTTTTAGTATACTTGTAGTGCAGGTGACTATAAATTATATGTATAAAAAAAAAGATTTAAAAATATTGATTTGAACAAGAGTTATTTCATCTGTAAGAGCTTCCTGGTACACACTGTATACTATCGTTCATAAACATGCGGAAGATATAATAAAAAAAAAATAAAGATAACACTATACTACCTTGGGTGTTGCGTTTTTCCTGACAAGCAATGTTTAAAATACAGCGTGTTGAAACAAGTGTGACGGTGAACGTGGGGGAGCGACGTAAAATATGTGTCTCGGATGTTTTTTCCTCGGAGTCGATACGTCACTGATCCAAGACGGTGTCGGTAACAGCTGTCGTTTTAGGCATCAATCACGTCATGAATAATGATGACGATATTATGTTTTCGACGGATGTTGTTATGCCACTAGACAAGAGCAGCGTCCACGCGGATGGCGACGTCGGAATGTTGGAACGCGGTCGGGAAAAACTGGGAACAGAATGAAGGCAGGAAGGACCGACTCGAGCAGACCGAAAAAAACGAATGACGATAAACGATGAAGCCGAGAACTACCTCCTCTGCAGCGCTGCCGGTCGCGTTTCACGACCACAGTCCACTATACGGCAACGGAACAATAAAACGTCGAAAACGCATACTTACTTGGGTGGTGGGGTACGCTGCGCGGGGTCGGCTCTTTATTACCATATCAGGTATTTCACGCGTGCTCCGCCCTCTTAGTGCGACAGTGTTCAAGGCCACCGATCGCCGCCCGACTCGCCCAACACTCGCAGTGTTATACCCGTGCTACGGAGGGCCGTCGGCGAATCGTGACTAGGCCACTGGGTAATACGGAGACCGTGCGCACGCGCGCGCGTCGGTCGAACCGCATTCCACAAGACCACGTCGTGACAAAAAAGATAATATTTGGTCATGGAAATAATAAAATATCGTTGACAACATTCCGATGTTTGGGTACCCCATTCGACCTACGCACCTTTCTTTGTCCTTTGAACGCGCTATCGCTAAACGTCTAATGGCGCCACAACGCACAGTGCCACACCCGCATGACGTATTTTAACAGTTTTTTTTCTTACACGACATGGACAAAACGCGTTTACTCGCGTCTGAGTAAAACTCTCAATTTTGATAAAAAAAATACCTACATATTTTAAAATGAAAATGTGACAATATTCCAAAGAGCAAGACTGTGGAATTTTTTCATTAGTGTGACACACGATTTATCGTTAAATAAATAACGACCATTTCATCGTCCTTAAAAAACGACCTGTCTCACAATTCAATTTTATAATAGATGTTTTTACTCTAAAACCAAAACTGAGAGAGTTCTACAAAGACGGAGACAACACGTCATGCGGGCGTGGCGTCGTCTTAATACATTATGGGATGATAACAATAATATTCGTTTCGACGGCTGCGCAAAGATGACGACAAATGCCTAAGATTTTAATAACGTTATTATCGTTGTATTTCAATAATAATATTATAATATTATATTATTATCAGCTTATTACTAGCCCAAAATATCCAATACTAGTATAGATAATAAAGAATCGATTCTTAATTATCTATGATAATTAAGAAATTATTCCTTATTATCTATGCTAAGTTATAAAAAATGGTTGTTCGCCATCCTCGGCCGTGGATCGCTGGCCCCTTTTTACTGGCTCCTCGTGTACGTACGATCCGGCGCAGTTTCCTGTGCTGCCCGTCTACGATTTTCCATTTTCCGAAAATAATTAAAATAATTAACGAAAATATCACTGCAAATACGTGATACCATGCGCAATGAATTTCTATAAGATAAACAACAAAATGATAAAAAAACGCGGGTTTATAATAATATTGTACTGATAAACGCGGAATGTGTTTTCTGTTTCTGTAAGCGCAATTTAAATTAGGTCAGAGCATAGATAAGATAAGAATTATATAGAATTATTATATTATAAACTTATATTATTATCTATGGGTTAAAGTCACGGACTAAGATATAATGGACTGGAAACGAGCAGCTTATCACGGCCACGAATCTATGTACAAGAGGCAAAGTGCGGGGGTCACCTGTGTTTCTGGAGTTCACAGTGCCCTATGCATTTAACACGGACCAAGGTACAAATTGTGTAGCCAAATAAAACCACCGATAGCACTGAAAACTTCAAGAACGGTATTCTTATCAGCTAAGTGACACCTTTTCGTGGCCGTCCTCCGACCCCCGCCGACCATGTCGTTTCCAGACTACTATATCTTAGTCCGTGGTTAAAGTCGTACTCAAAACTCAAAACAAAAAATCGTAATATAGATAACCACATAATATTACATAATATTATTGTGATAATTTACCCCGATTGATCGTTCGACGATCTTAACTCGTCCCAGTGGAACGAATTGTTCCAGAACGGTGCGGCACTGAAAATTGCAAATTATACCGCCAACTGTACGCATGATCTGTTATCGTTGTAATGACATAATATTTTGTAAATTGCCGAATAGGACTTTGCAGTTAGCGTAGTTTAGAACAATATGTTGGTAGGTATGTTTTCTGAGCATTCAAATCATCTAATACGTCAAACACTCAACGGTGGTGTCATTCGGAAATCGGAAAACAAAACCAAACGGCTTCCCAGCAACTTTGGTACTTCACCGGAAACAGTAAATTCCATAGACATATAGAAGTTTACTGTACTATTTCATTATGTCTATGGTAAATGCTGAGTTCCCGTGTGGTAGGTAGGTACACAATTTATCCATTAATAAGAACGTTACAATTTGATATCATTGCTGTTTGTTGTCTTTTTAGACCAATTTATGACGGAAGCGGAAACAAATTGTCAAATAGATGTTCAGATAAGTCTTATAATGACCGTGGGAATGTTTGGCGCTGAAGTTATATTTGCTTTTGTTTTAACTACAGTGCTCCTCAACCATTATGGTAATTGGAAAACTCAAAATATTGTTGTTACAACAGCTGTGCACATTTCTTGGTGTTTTTCCCTTTTAATTATCTTCGTTCTTCCCATCGATATATCTTTGGTAAGTTCTTAGATTATTTCAAACACAACATTTCACAGTGTTATACCCATATTAAAATTATAAGATATTCATTCAATTTTGATTTCTATACCTTATTAAAAATATTAATCTGATAATAATATATATTTGTATACAGTATTTATATAAGTAATTAGCATTCACTTATTCAATACCTACATAACTATAATTTACATTCTAGTCAGCTTATCGTAAATGTGTTCAAGATGGGCCTAAAGATAATACTACAATTTCTATTCGTGTTTCATTAACCTGTGAGAAGCCCTGGAGTTCTGTACCAGGTTCTACGTTACCAATCATGTGGAGAGTTGTTTATTGGACTTCTCAATTACTAGCGTGGTATATAGTCGTGTATCATATAATTTGCATTACTGAAAGAATAGTGACACAAATCATAATATTGGGAAATCGACTTTTAATGTTTATTTATGACATTATAAATAAGATTTTTAACTAATTTTTCTTTTATGAATCTTACATTAGTGTTAATATAATATACTAAATAAATATTTCATAGCTTACTTTTATGTGCTTAAAATAATAATTCAAGTACTATTTCACCATTGTTTTATTAAAAATCTGATTTCAGTTAGATTTGTGTCATTATTTCTCCTTGGATAAATTATTATTTTTGATTTATGCCAATAAATAAATATATATTAATAAAATAAATAATATTTATGAAAATAAAATAAAATTTGTAATTTATTGCAATACTAACTTAAGCAATTATTGTTTTTTAACAAAACTTTTTAAATTAGATAAGCATCACTCATTACAAATAATATTATTGAAGTATAACACTTCTAATTTATATAGGGTTTTTATAGCATTTCAATTGTTTGAAATAAATTTAATACTGAGAAAACATACACACAGTAAACTGTTATTAACTCTTATATCAATTTTGTAATAAGTTAATTAATTTAAACTACTTATAAAAATGTAAAGAGCAGTTTTGCTATACCTAGTTTGTGTATGTTAGATAAAGAAAACAGTTGATGTTACACTGATTTTCTCTATATAATTATAACAAGATAAAAATTATAAGTATAATTCTAATATACGTTATTTGTATCAAAGTATCTTAAATAAACTCTTTTTTACTGATGGTCACTGTGATTCTATTTATTTTTTTGCTATTCATTTTTATACATTTAATGTTTTTTATAATTATATTTGCAATATGTTTAATGTATAATTTATGTAGTTTTAAAAAAATTATAAATGTCTAGGTTTATTATGCCAGTTATGAAACACTATGTAGAGTCTGGAGAATTTACAGTGAAGAACAAATTGAAAAATGCTATTAAAAGCAAAACTCTTTATTATAGTAAATTATTGTTAATTGTTACAATATTTATAACTTATACTGTTCTTACCCCAGGAGTGTTTTTGGATTGGTAAGTATATAATCTTTGTACAGATGTCAGGTATTTTGGAACAATAAATAACAACAGAATTATATAAATTACAAAAATAATTACTAAGTATAATATTTAAATATACGGTTATGAAGATATTTTAGTTTAAAATGATAAATAATTTACGTTTATTTTAAGAAAAATTAATTTTTTTTAAATTATGGTAATTTAATAACATAATTATGATTCTAAATGCTATGCAAACAGTTAGTTATTACTTATTAAACTAATGGCTTGTAAGTATATCTGTTAACATATTAATTTCATCAACGATTGAATCCATAGACTTTTTTTAAAAACTTAATTTAAACACTTATAAGGGTAATTTGCACTCTGTTAAACTCGGTTAAACTTAAGCTATTTAAATATTTCATAAATATCTATTTTTGTTATTTAAGTTATTCTTAATATTAAAATATTATTATTTTTAATTTATTTTAGGCAAACATTAAAAGCCACTGCATCATCTGCTAGCAATACATATGGATTGTTTCAATTAATATTATTGTTAGGTATTGCATTAGTGGATATTCCAAGAGAATTATGGCGGTCTAGTCAAATTGATTATACATTGAGAAAAGTATACTTCAAACTGTCAAAAATTTATACTGAAATGTTAGAATCCGAAGTAGATTTAGAATATGTTCTTGAAGTACTTATTTCCTATAATATATTATTCTGTTTTATATAAAATACTTTTAAACGACCAAAAACTAACTAAAATTTGGAATTCTTACATTAGTCAATAAAACTAGTTAGTATCAATATGAGTCCAAATGATGTGTTGCATGATTATTTTCAAATAATTTTGAAAAAAGTTCCAAAGGATCAACAAGGTTTTTTGAGAAATGAGCAGTCTAAATATCATACAACAACTCCTTCGATTGATATGCTAACTCAACTCCATGAACAAGTAATAAAAAAAAATAATATATTATACCTATTTAAAAAAAATTATAATAGTGAGTTTAATACAAGTTTTGTTATGTTGGAAAATAAAAAAATTAATATTCGCGGGTACTTGAAACTTTTAAAGACTTTTTCAAATATAATGTTTTTGACAATAATTTATTCAATCTACTGTATTTCAAATACAAAAATAAATTATTTTATTATCAATAATATCATACAATATACTTAGTAATATAAGTCCATAATAATGCTCAGAATAATTTTTTGTATACAATAATTTTATATCATTGAATTCAAATTTACCACATCCAGTACATTGACCCATATTATACCTAATGTACAGCGGAGTAGTACCCATTTGCGCACTTTTTTTTATAACATATTAGTTAATTACATTTGTGTAAAATATTCAAAAAGAAATTGTATTGAGTGTATATTGTATTAATTGTATTAATTGCATTCATGAATACTGTTGCTATAGTTACTTATAAATTATATGAGATATTAATGAAGCACCTTCAGCAGACACTACACCCACATGTGTTATCTCCATCTTACAAATGTACAACATAGCCAAAACTATTTTACTCAGGTTAGAACCACTCAGGCTGTAGTGATAGTAATTTATATACAATATAGTTGAGAATGAAATGTCAAATGTTGTTTTTAATTTTTTTGTTTTCATTTTATCTACGAAAAAAGTTCATATTTTTTCAAAATCCATTATTTTTCAAACTTGAATAACTTTTTTTATTTCTGATATTGAAAAATAAAAACAACATTTCACAGCCAAAGTTCTCTTTTATATATGGTGAAAACTTTGTTACTTAAATATGACTGTTGCCTTTTCGGGTTTTTTCCATGCAAAACAATAAATTTTACTATGTTTTACATTTATAAGGCGGAGACAATACATGGAGGTATAGCGTGGTCTTAAGTAGGTTATACAACATTGCTTTTAGATATCAAATTTATGTACCTAACTATTTTGTAATCAGGTTTAAATTAAATAAATTTGTTGTTATTAAACCATTTTAATAATAATATACCAACATTCTAGAATTTATATTAGTATATATTGTTATAGTTGATTATTGCCGTGGCAAAGTATCATCGTACAAAGACACAGAGCAGTTTAATGATAGAAAAAGCTATTTTCTTAGAAGACATTAGTTCAAACATGACATCTAAGGAACGAAAGTTTGAAAAATTATTCGATAAACCTTCAAAATTGAATAGTTATGCAGCTACAATTGGTGAGTTAAATCAGTTAAAATTTGTTGTTATTTAATATTTATTAAATAATTTTATATTTGTTATTTTTTTCTGATTGACAATTATTTTTAAATTTATCTTTATATTATAATTATTTTATGCCAAGAGTTATTTAACTGTTGGTCATTGTATACTAATAAATTATAATTTATAATTATTATAATCAATTCCATATTTGAGGGGTGGAAATCCAAAACGAACTATTGCAAAAATTTGCAAAATCAAGTTAGATATCGATTCTTATAGAAAAAAGATCGATACATCGATTGGCGTTGTCGGAATAGATCAAAAAGTACTATTTCCTGGTCAAATCTATAATTTAAAATGACTGGTTAATCCAAAACAAACCTTTCCCATACATCAAAATGATATTTAGAAAATCAAAAGAACTTTTTCTAATTTTACGCCAAAACTTTCTTTTGCCCATGTTAAAAGAATAGCCTTCAATCATTAACTGTACCAAAATGAACTATTTCTAAAACGTAATAGGGAAGTAAAAAGTTAATCCAAAATGTACTAAAATTTTATTTAAAAAATTTTAAGTAAGTTTTAAATTAAATTAAAAATATAACTCTAGAATGTTTAACACATTTGAATCATTTTAAATATTAATAATATATAATAAATAATTAAAAAAAAATCATTATCTCAAAATAATTTGTCTGTTTAAAAATGGTTTTTTTTTTAATGGAAATGTTAAGATACAGAAAATCGTTTCTACTGAAAAATCAGTATTTTAGCAATAGTACGTTTTGAATTTCCACCCCTCATTTAGTTGTGTATATATTTTATTCACAATCTTAAATTTATTAATTTGTAGAATGGTATTGGTGGTGTCGTTTACACCCTATGATGCTACAAGTTTTATCAGTGATTACTGGTGTGCTGTCAATTGTTATTGTCTGGTCTGAAATTACATTTTTCAAGAAGCAACCAGTGCTCTCTATTTTTGCTCTAATGGTCAATGTGGCAAAACAAAACAATAATTATGTTATGATACACGTAAAGCATAAAACAATTTTAATTGAAATTGTGTGTAAATGTTGATTTTTAATTTCCACTAAATTGTTGTAACAGGTATTATCTACATTGTCCATTGCTTATTTGGCATATTGTACGTATTCAACAATATTTAAAATAAAATTCCTTAACATATACTTCCTAGCACCAAACCATCAAACAACTGAAAGTAGCTTAATTTTTTTTGGATTGTAAGTATTTTTCTGATTCAATTTATTTATTTGAATTGGAATCATTAGGTATTACAATTGTAGGTTGTTGGGCCGTCTAACATCACCAATGTGTTTAAATTTCCTTGGCCTTATTCACATGGATAATCATCTGATAAAGAGTCATAGTCTTGAAACTGATTATACCCAAGTAAAAATTTGATATTTAATTTGGATATAGATTAAAATAGTAAAAAATTATTGTGTGGATAATTACCAAATATCATACCATATTGTAAAACAAGTGAAAAAACTTAACTAGCTAAATGGTAGTAATTCCTTAATACTCATTGGACCGTCTAAATGAATAACAATCTTTTATTGCTTAAAAACATAGCATATTTACAAAAATGTATTAAATTAAAGAAAAATTCCTTTATTTGCACTATTTACACTTACATGGTCATTTTACAATTGTTTATATTATCATTTAAATTCTTTTATTTTTGCCACCTAAGGTTTTTACGCTTACAATTTTTCATTTACTTTTTTGGATGGATACCAATAATTTGAAACTTTTATTTACCTTATTTGAATTATTTTTGTTTTAGATAATGGGACACATGGATATTATTACAATAATCTGCATCGATGGCTTCAATGTATACTTTCCAACCCTCATATTGGCCGTATGTTTAGCAACTTATTTTAACGTTGGAGCAAAAATATTGTCCGTATTAGGATTTCCTCAGTACTTAGAAGACAATGATTTGGTGATCGATTACATTCTAGAAGGGCATTTAATAGTTGTTCGAGGTAGATTGTATAATATTGTACATTTTTACTAAAAGCTATTAGTTGATTAATAAACTGTTTATTTTCAATTTAGAAATAGAAAGGCGTAAACGTAAAATGTGTAGGTATCAAAATATGTTGTAAATATAGAGAATGGTCTCAAATATAAATGAATATGTCGAAGAAAGTATGTATGACAATACTACATACTACTATAACATAAAATGTACAATGTTGATGATCAATAATGAATTATTAGGAATTCCACCATCTCAGAAAGACACTATGAAATCATGCTTGTTGGATAATACTAAACTCATTGATCAATCTTTTCATAGTTACAATACAAATCATACAACTGAAGTAGAAATGCAGCTATGAGTACAAGGTCTAACAGCACGTGGGTGCCACCATTGAATATATTTATAGTTTTAGGTAAAATAAATTATTTTATGTTTCCCTTAATAGCATTGCTATTCTAAATTTTATTTTTTGTATGTTGAATTTTAATGTATCAAGATCAAAATAATGTCTATTGTAAATTTATTATTATTTTTCTTTTGATAACAATTTGTAACCAATTTTAATATTGACTATGTACATTATACTATTAAATTAAATGAAAATTTCCATCAAAAAATATATTATATTCAATTAAAAAATAATGTGTTTTTACTATGTATGGTTTTCATGAATTAGTACATATATCTAAGGTATAGGTACCTTAATTCTTAATGGTTTTTTTTATTGTGTCTGAGGTTAGTGAGTTTTTTTTATCTCAAACTAAAATAATAATACTTGAATACTTCATTGACACTTAAAATAAATAAGAACTACAAAAGAGTTCATTATAAATGAACTCTTGTCTAAATGGAAATATGAAAGGATAAAAAATTTATAAATTTATAGTTAAGTAAATAATTTAATTTAATTTAATTATTATTTTTAGTATTAAATTCATCAAGGTTTTAATATGGCTGTAAGGTTTTACTTAGATAATCTAAGCACACACTGAACAATTATTTTGAATAATTGTGTACTTGTGGTTCAGGCATTGTGTTGTTGAACAGCATAAAAGCTGTATAAATTGTTAATGAATAATTTAAATATCAATGAAGGGTAATAACTAATAACACATTGCAACATACTGATCTAGGTTAGAATATCAATAATTACTACAGATGTTCAGGATAGAAAATCTATTATTAAACCGGGTATAGAGTACTGGCCGAGCAAAATGTTTTATACTAACCGGGTATCGAGTATTGGCCAAATAAAAATTTAAAAACTAACCAAGTATGGAGTATAGGTCGATGTGCAGAGCTGTAGACTGTAAAGTGATAACTGATTACTTATGACTGAGAATATTTGTATAGGAATAGTTTATACTTTATAATGGGTTTCGATTGAAGATTGTTATCATATAATTTATATATGAACATTAAACAGTAAACACGAGATTTATTTTTGTAATTCGTAGAAGAAAAACATGATTTGTTTATAATCAACTGGCTATTGTAAATCGGTTCAGTTATTCCAATATGTACCAAAATAAATTATAGTTTATTACCCTAGAATTTTAGATTTTTCCTCTTATATTAATTATAGGTATGCATATATTTATAAATAGATTATCAGCGTTTGCCATTGGATATGAGTTGAGTAAATATGTAGTTTTTCGTCGGGCACCGAGTAAGGGCCGGGTAAAAATGTAGGTATTACGCCGGGTACCGAGTATTAAATATGGTATCAAGTACCCAGCCATTGAGTAATTGCATCTCTAATAATTACATCTACAGATGTTAACAATATTATATCGGCTTACGTACTAAGTCTTGGAGGTGAATGATATGAGTGTATGACACTATATGGCCTATTTTTGGGAAGTGGCTTATACAGCCGTTATTTAATTGAATGATTAAATATATCTTATGAGGCGCTACACCAGCATGTGTCTTTAAAATGTAAAACATAGCAAAAACTGTTTTGGCGCTGGAAAAAACCAAGAAGGCTACAGTCATCACTACGAAACAACATTTTCACTACAGTTGAAGCATTTTATCATATTATTATTATTGTAATAGGACAAAGGTTGCTTTTTTTAGAAGTAACTTCTAAATTAACAAGTTAAATAGTAGTAATAGACAATAGCAATAGTTTATTTAAATCAAAATCCATATTAATAATAATATAATAGACATAATTATGATAAATAAAACATGTTTTCTATCTCTCTTTTAAAACTATGTGCTAAAAAGAGAGAGTTCAATCATGGAAAAACATAAGATCGTAAAAAAAAATGTTTTTAAGTTCACAAACTAAAAAATATCTATTAATAATTAAAGAAATATATCAATAATTTATAAATAAACAAAGTTGCTTCAATAAAAAAAAAAAATATTTTATCAAATAGTCATAAAATAAAAGAAAATTTACAAGCTGTTCAAAATATTTAAATGACTTAAACTTTTATCAATTTCCATATTTTTATACCAACATTAAATGAATTATGCTAACTAAAGTCGTATACAAAACGGACCTAATATTAATATTGTTTTTAAACTATTGACTATTACAAATATTAAATTTATTTTTCAGAAATAGTACCATTCTTAAGTTTAATTTTATTAAATAAATTTGTTTTTATTGATTTTTTCCGGTAATATGTCCTTAATTAATGTCCATGTTTCTTTTGAATTGTTTTTTAGTGTTTTGAAATTTGCTTACATAGAATAATTGTTTAGCTTTACAAATAATTGTTATTAGAATTTTTATATACAGTATATTTTTTCTTAATGATAAAATTAAAAAGTTTTTTTTTTAAAAGTTTGGATAATTTTTATTATTTTTTATTGTTATCAAGTGTATTAAATTTATATTTAATTTAATTTAATCTAATTTTTTTTTTTTTATTCAATTCCAAAATTACTTATTAATCATCTATTGATGCCTATTGTACCATTATTCATTTTATGTGTTTTTGTTAAAATTTAAATCTGCATGTTTTCTATTAGCTGAGTGAATATTCAAATATTTTTTTTATGAACTTGAGAAGGAGTCTAGCCACGATCATATTTTTCGTTGAAATAACTAAATCTTATTATTTTGACAGCCCAGAGCAACGTGTACACCGACATGATGTGTCCAATAGATCAATTGAACTTAATATTTGTTTCTCTTCCTCACTGAAATATGTTAATAAAATTAATAGATGATATTATCAAAGTATAAACAATAAAAACTATAATAAACACAAATACATGTATGATAGACTTAACTATTACAATTTTTTACATAAACGCAATTCACAAGGAATATAATTTTCTTAAACAATACACATTCATAAAAAAAATATTTTATAAACTTGTTTTCCGAAATGTATTAAATAAATAAATTATATTTTAACGGTTGAAATTAAGGTAAGTGTAGAAGTAATATATTTATAAATGTACTATAATACTCTATTATGTTATAATCTAGTAATAAAAAATTTATTCTAAAATAATGAGTGTTTTACGCTAAAAGAATACCATATTACCATAATACTATAATACCATATTACGTTCATAACATCTATAAGGTTTCATCTTGATTATCATTTTCAGAAATGTAAAAATATATGATTATTAATTATCAACGAAAACCTACATGTTTATTTTTTAATCTATTCAATTCATTTAGAATATTTACCATTCTATTATTTTTATCTTGTTAATAATAACTAAAAATATGTATGTGTATAAGTAGATTGAATGATCATGTATGTAATAATTTTTGAATTTTTTCTAACTTTTAGATCAATAAACATTGTAACGTCGGCGCACTATAGCATTGTTTTGATATTCAATTTGAATGGATTAATAGAAAGTTGCATCTTAGGAAGAATCTTAAGAAAAGTTTTGTTTAGACAATGCTTTATTTCACATTTTTAAAAACATTATTCTATGGCTGATGACAAAATATTATACATCTTTTTACTTGGAGAAAAATCAGAAAACCGCACTTCAGAGTATAATCAATACTCAATTATTCAAAAATCTCATTTAAAACATTAAAACCAATACACTACATTCAATTTTCATAATATAGTTAATTAACTGGAAGGTACCTTGTTTTGGACCTTGTTAAAATTTCACAAGCCGCATAGTTTTTTGTTTCTCTTAATATTCTGCACAAAGCTGTAAATGATTCAGGCCCTCGTCCCTGAATTACTTCGTATAGTTTTGTTTTTTTAACGCGTTCTTCCTGATCTTCCTACAAAAATAATAAGTATCAATTAATTATGTATAACAATACTCATATGTGTGAAACAAGAATTAAATTAAAATTTCTTACCAAAATATAATTTTTCATCCATTCATTAATTATGGTAGCTTCTAATAGTTTGTTAACAATATTTTCTAAGTTAAACGTAACCGATATTAAATCGAACATATAGCTGCTTATCAATTTTCTATGATATTGTTCCATTTTTTATCAAATATTGTTCAGCAAATTCAATAAACGTATATATACTCAAAATTAAGTAGTATACTTAAGTACTGTTCTCGGTAAGTAATTTTTAGTGGCACTAAATAAAAAATAAAATATGTTCATTGTTAGTCACTAATTAGGTACTTGAGTCTAATGTTTAATATAAATATAGCAATCATAATAAAGCAATTATAATAATTTTAATAGCTACCTGTTAATACCTGTGGATCGCTGTCTGTCTGTATCCAAATACTTTAAATATTTTTAAATGACCAAACGTGATTCATATGCAAGGCGAAAACATGTACTAAATTGGGTATCATGGTCATCATGGTCTTGAATAATAATATTATTATCTGTAATCCTGGTTGACGATCGCGATTCTAAGTGGGAAACAATTTGTACACCAGATCAGTGTTGACGTATTATAAAATACTTATACTACTTTTTGGAATATTATAGTTACACTAATAGTCTGTATCATACTATTAAATTTGAATTTCTTCCAACTCCATAAATAATATTTATGTAACCTTTCGGTTTTATTTAATAAAATATGTATTATTAGATTCTGGATCTAAATGTATGATATTATATAGTAATACGCAATAAATAAATTATAAAGTGTGGGTGGCTACACTGATCGGGGGTAGGTAATAACATAGTTGCGTCTGATGAGACCGTACCTTGTCTCTCGTCCAGTGAGATTGTACACCAAAAATGATGTAACAATTCCGATTTAGCGATTTTAAAGTATTTGTTATGGTGTAATATAATATTATTATACTAGACTCTCATCGCCATACCAAGTGGTTGTCCCCCCCCACCCCCACCTCACAACCAGAAGGGTGGAAAGAGAATGGTTTGAAAATGTTTCTTCTCCTTTCCTTCAAATCGTTCGTGGCTCTGCGTGCTGGTGTGCATCAAGGGCGGGCCAAGAGGTTTTGTTTTCGGCCGTCGGCCATTGTTAGTTTTGTGCCTTCGATTGTTGTGCACCTGATATATCCATCCTGAACCTCATTTTCCTCGATATTGTGAATGTCCTTTTGTTATTGTCGTTCTTGCAATATAATTGTACATCATTAAATTGTTTATCGCCGGTATCATGATTAAATAAATTTCAGTCATGGCCGCGGGTATAATATAATGGTCAGTGGCGGAACTACGATCATTCAGACCCGTGGATACTTGGACAAAAAAAACTAAAAAAATTAAAAACTGACTATGTCCGTAAACAGCTCAAAAAGGGTCGAATTATTTTTAAAATTTTATCGTGTATAGAAAATGCTAATATATTATATAAAATACTTTTTTTTTGAAAGTATCTATTCAATACGGTATTTTGAATACTTTTCAATACTTAAATCTTGGAAAAGTTAGTTCAGTTAATTTTTACCGAATCTGGTTCTTCGCAAAAGTGCTGATTTTTTTGTACAAAGACAAACGAGCAAAATCTATTAAAAAAACAATATTAGTTTGAGAAATATTGAGGAATTAAAAAAGCACAATTAAAAAAGATTTACGGATTTTAAAATATTATAGTATTATCGATTTTTTTATTAGTAGGTTAGGTACCTTATTATTACAGTATAACTTGATTTTGTAAAAATAACAATCACTATAGGTAAGTAATAGGTATGTATCACCGATCTATTTGAATTATATTATTTAATTATCTAACAAATTTTACATTGTATTTTTTATTATTTTCTAACATAATACCTACATATATGTATAATTGGGTTATATAATTAGGTCTATCTATAGGATAGTTTGTAAAATAATTTTTACGTTTAGGTGTATTATATTTTAGATTCTGAGCGGAGCGATGAATGTATTAATTTTACAATGATGTGTGTTTTTTTTTATTATTTTGTTTTGTGTCTGTCATTACCTTTCAGGGCAGTAAAAGTGCTTGGATTTTCTTCAATAGTAACTTTTCTGAACGGAAAGTGTATCTAGTTGGTACTTTAGGTGGTCAAAAGTAAAAATTTCCCAGTTGTTTTTAAAAGCGCCATGAAAAACAAAAGAAAAATTAAGGAAAAACGGGAATTTTTACGCAAAATCTGTTTTCGAGAAAATCGATTTTGGTTTTTGGTGCAACTCAAAAACAGATGACCGTAGATACTTTAAAATTTAACTGAGTGTTAATACTAGTATTTTTTATACACGATAAAATTTTGAAAATAATTTGACTCTTTTTGAGCTGTTTACGGACATTGTCAGTTTCCATTTTTTTTGGTTTTCTTTTCTATAAATATCAATAAAATTTTATTTGTTGAGTAAAAAATCGTGAAAATTTAATGAAAGGCTCCTGATATATTATTCTAATAGCAGTTGAAAAATACTAAAAATACATAGGCACAATTTTTTTTTAAAGTATTTATAATTCAAATTTTGACAAAATTTATCAAATTTATAATTTAATAATTATTTTGTAGTTAAAAATTTATAAAATGTTCAACTTTTTTAGGTAAGGATTGAAAATTAAAAACAATGCTCCACTTAATAGGTTATATATAAGTTACTTTATTCACAATAATATCATCAAATATACTTAGTAACATCATAGTCTGTCTGACCATTTTCGCTCAGAATCGTTTTTCTTATACAAAGATATTATATCATTGAATTCAAATTTAACACCATCCATTACAGTGACCCACTTGTAACCTACTATGCAGCAGAGCGACATCCACTCACCCATTTTGTTTCTGTTGTGGACGACAATGTTTGACGGTTATTAAAATAAAAAAAATACATTTACTATTTGAGTTAAATACGTGTACATATAGGTAAGTACTATTAATTGAAAAAAATCTGTACATTGGTTACTGTCTAATAAATAGTCGGCTGAATCAACATAAATAAATATCCGGTGGAATCGATAAAACTCCATTGACAGCGTCGTATACTCTATGAAAGGGGGAAAGGGAGGTTTGATTGTTTGAATTACTGGCGTCAAGTATATGCGGTAGACCACATACAACAGATAGGTATACCCATTTTTAAATAGTGTTATTTAATTCACTATTGATACAAAACTCGTTAAAAAAATTGTACTATCGTAAAAACCGACTTATAAACACATATAATGTTCTTACTATTATAAGTCTTATAAAAGGCCAAATCACTCTAAATTTTAAAATAACGAACCTAAATTTTGACTGCTGAGCGTAAATTTGCCGCGAAAATAGTGCGTAACTTGTCAACGTAGTCAAAAAAATTCAGATGTATAGTCCTCTTAACCAATCATATCTAGTTAACCAAATGAAAATATGTAGGTAATACCCAAATAATAATTATTAGGTACCTCTGAAAGCTGCTGGGGGATTATAATAATATTATATGTACATACAAATATATATAGGTTATCTTATTTACGCCATTAATACTATCAGAAATATACAAGTTAGATAATTAACCACAAGACCTAAAAATTTTTTAAAAAGCGTCATGGTAGGATGGGCGACTGTTCTGTATCAATCTTGTGTGACGCATCTTTAATCTACATGACATATTACAAATGTTAGGCATTGAGTTTTTGATACTCGGGCATTATAGGCGCAGCAAAGTGACTTTCCTGTTAGGTAAAATGTAAGTAAGACATTAACGGCTTAAAAAAAAAAAAAAAAAAAACGTTGTAGTCGTGCATGTACCGGTAGGGGCACATTAATAATACATTATAATACGCTATCGTACAATAATGGATGTCGGTCGTGTAAAATCCACCAAAAATTCTTAGAATTCCGAAAAATACGACAATACCTATTGTTCGACCAAATAAAACACTCACTCACGCATACGCACTAACACCTTACACACATTTATTTATTATACCTACCATATTAATGCTTGTTATGTGACAAAAAATAAAACTTTTTCAACTAGCATTATTTTCTTAACAGAAAAGCTATTATAATTACTAAAATATACTAAATTCGTTAGTATTAGAATGAGTAGATGTTCGAGGTACGTCGTAAGATCTTAGCACGATTTTTTTTAAAATCTTTGTTGAATGAATAATTGTTATTTGTCAAATAGTTTCGATATGGTAAACGTTGTAGTGAAAAACTGAAACATAAAAAGGGAATAGAATGTATTCTAACGGGATATATGGTTGAAAAACAGTTGAGTAACGCGTCATTATTATTATGTCTGATCACACGGCCGTCGCCACTCATGTCGTGAGTGCTGATGGCGCTGCACTTTCATACAAAAAAAAAATAGTTTTTGTTTATACATTAAACCTAAGTCATCAAATGTAATTCGATGAAAAATGCATTATTATGTTGATAATACTTAAAAACATAATATTGATTTTTCATTTGTCAATTAATAATATATTCCTTAAAGTTTTTTATAAGACATCAGGGACGTCTTCAATGAGAGGATAATAGTCGGGGGATCGCTTACCAAGTATTTTAAAAGTTATAGCGTTTTTTAATTGTCGGAACCCGTAATATTGCCGAAGTAATATACCAAATGTAAGGAGGGAGGGGGGCGGAGGCCGAAGATAATTGCGTCAAACACACGCACACTTGGCTCTAAAAAAAAAAAAAAATGTTTTTAAAAAATGTTATAATGAAAATTTATTGCACGAACCATCCTTATATGGACAGTAACATAACAACTTTTTTCAGCACATAAAGACTATAAGACTATACGAGCTAAAAAGGTGATTTTCAAAACAAATCGCTATAAGTTATTTATAACCTAATATAGTTGTTTCGATTATCGTATACAATAGTTCCATAGCTAAGAGGGGTACTAGGGACAAGTCCCCTCCTCGATTTTTTTTGTGGAAACAATGTTGTCATAAAATAACAGGTTATAAGTATTCTAGTTCTGCAAAAACTAAAGGAAACATAATATTAAGTGCATCCTCCCTAAAAAATTATTTTCTGGCTACGGGCTATACGGCACTGGTATGTCGACATTGTAATACCTATGATTAATTGCAAATATTATAAATCTATACTAATATATAATAAGCTGTAAGCGCATTTTTTTGTGTAAAGTAAACTCGATTCAATTTTGATATGATTTTTTTGTATGTGTTCCTTATGAATTTTTTATAAATCCTTATAAATTTAGTCCGATAAAGTAAGTAAATAATTAATTATTAATAATTGAAATAAACATGTAAATTATATATTTAAATGCGGCACGGCGGCCTGCGAGTTTCCAGCTACACGAAATCAGACCTTTTTGGCCGGCAAATTATGTGTTTTTGATATCTCCATATAAATATCAGTTGTTCCGAGAAATTTATCGATAAAAAAAAAATCTACGGCGTACATCAACATGACGTATGTATTTCAAGAAGTTTAAACGATAAAATACATACAGTTGACATGAGAAACCAATACACAATATTATACTTATTTTAATCTATCTATACATAATATATAAGTACCTATTTTTTTCTGTACAACACAGGATATCAGGACACGACATATAATGTTTTAAAACAATTAATAGTATATTGTGTGCTCATCGGGTACTCTGTAACTCAATAGATATTATAAACCTGCAATGCAGATTTGTGATTGAAACTATATTGGGAAATCATAATATAAAACGGGGGCAACAATAATTTGTATGGATGTATCCAGCTCTGTTGGCATTTTACAACGTAACGACCGTTAAAATCACCACTATGATATTATAGAGTAAATATATTTAATGTAAATTTATGTAATTTATGCAAATATAAAAATTATAAATGTTCGACGACGACCGTAGTTGGGAAGACAGAGCTAGATTCAACCGTTTTCACGGCACATAATATTATGATGAATGATTGTTAGGTCAGCGTGGCAAGGGTGAAGTCATTAGTGATGCGTCGTGGCACGAACAGGTTGTCCAAACACGTCAGAAACAAAATGTGCTCGCACGCATGAAATAAACGTTGTTATAAAACTGGTTAAATCACTAACAATTTAAAATTATTAATTTGTTCTATAGCTAATTAACAAAATGTTTAATATTTTTGCCGTGTGCGGGAGAATGTAATAAGTAAAGCTCATAAATAATATTATAATTGAAACCAATAATCCTTAAAAATATATTATATTATAGAAGAATTTCAGGATTGAAGCAGAGCGATGAATGTATTGGTTTTAAAACGATGGTTTTTTTTGTGTATGTCATCACATGTTGAAGCAGTTGAAATGCTTTGATTTTAGACTTTGATGGTAGACTCCTAACCTAACCAAGGTTTACAAATAAATATTTTTATAATAATATTAACATTTTAACAAAATATGTTCGTTTTATTAGTTTTTCCCGATTATTTTAAAAAGTACTGAGAATTTTCAATCATGATCTCCTAAAAGTATCATCTTCATTCAATTAACTACCAGGAACTTCCATCTAAGTCGATAGTCAGAGCATTTTTTCTACTGGAAAATGTTTCACCAGACACGAACAAAAAACACTATTCATTTTAAAATCAATAGATATTCATCGCTACGTTGGTACCAAAATATTAAAGTGGTATCAAATTACTTTTAAATTGTATATTTCGTAATTTTGTATACCTAATCGTGACTAACGATAGTGACTTGTGGTCATTTTAATAAAACGTATTATTATGTGTTTATGAATATTGTGAAAATTATAATAAGTGTAGTGGTGACAGTCGTTCGGGTTCATAATGTTACATAATCGTAGAATAGGCTTCAACTAAAATATTATCCATACTTTATTGCATTATCGCAGACACTATTATAATTGTTAACAGAACTCGACGCTTGTTCGACGACAAGTTTTTATTTACGATTATTTTGGTTTCAATATGGAGCAGTTTTTTTTTTACTTTGTTTTTTCGGTGACCAAGGTTATTTTTCTTTTTACCATGTCGTGATAATTATTCGTTTTCCGACTAACAATAGTAGTATAATATAATTCTATGTATGGGTGTTACAGTACAAAAGCCGATCGGCTACCACTGATAATCGGTAACTGACGAATTTTATATATTATGTATAGTGTGATCAATGATCCTACATCTAGATTCGATAACGTTCAGGGAAAATTATAGGTCAGTACCATCTCTAAAGTCTTACGTCGTATCGTATTCGTATTAAGTCATTATTATATTATATTAATAATAAATTATGAGGATAGGTATGTTTTGCCATGTACTGTAATGCAATGAATGATTTTTCGAATTTCTACAAAACGAAAAAATATCATATTACTAAAAATAAAGATTTTAGCTCTTTTTTCGTCCCTGTTAAAAACATATTATCCGTACAAATTTGAAAAACTACTAATATTATCATCGCTTAATCACTGAATAATATTTTAACTAATTCGGTTTTCAAGTGAGTTAAGAGCATTTTTAATTTACCCTATATTTTATACGCATAACTCACTAAAATATTGAAATACCGTACAAACCCTACATACAAACACAGATATAAATGTTCTTACTATCATGTCTCGTAATAGGCCGATTCACTGTAAATTTTAAACCAATGTAGCTAAACGTGATCTGCTGAGTTTAAATTTTCTTCTTTTTAATTTAAATATATTCAATCTGTTTACAAAATAAAAACAATAAGTGATAAGGATAACATAGAAAAGTATATACAAACATGAATCGAGTGAAGAGGAGACCGTTCATTAACAGAACCTCAGAAAAAATGTGCTATGTTACGCACTTTTAAGACGGAGACAATAAATTACTGTTGAGCGTTCTCTGAATATGATTGTATATAATTAAGACGTATATTCTAAATATTTATATTAATACAATACATATAATTGTAAGTTCTAAACTCATGGGCTCTCGCACGAACCTGATCAGTGGGCCTTTGTGTTTTCAAAAAAATAAACAACAATAATCCAGTTAAGGCCCGACAGTGTATATTATCTCGAAGCAGGAGTTGCCCATTTAAGCCGCGGTGTAAATTTTAGTGTTTTTTTAATCAAACCTAACTGATTATCCAATTAATACCTAATAAATTGGAAAAAAACAGAAAAATTGTGCAGATGATCTTTTTTCGAAAACAATAATGAACGTTATAGAATTTTAATTTTTTAATTTTTTTCTATAAATGTCGATCAAAATGTTTAGTTTGGTCAAAATGCTTGAGAGTTTAATGCAAGGTTTCTCATAAGATTTTATCATAGCAGTTTAAAAATATTAAAGATACATAGGTAACCATGATCTTTTTTATTAGCATTTAAAATTCAAATTTTGACAAAATTCGTCAATATTACGACAATTTTCGTTTAATTTTCTTTAGCGAAATATTAAAAATGTAACGTAAAGTTTCTCGTAAATAGGTCATACTGGTAAATACAGTTTTTTATAAACATTATAATTTAAAATTTGGATGAAATAAAATATTTTAACAAAGAATAACAATTTTATTTATTTTGTTGTAATTACAAAATATTACTCGTGAGTACTTGAAACCCTTAAAATAAGTATAATATTTTACGCCAAAAATTATATTTTGAAATTCAATGTTTTCGAGAAAAAAACAATTCAGCCTACTATAGTACTGTATTACTAATAGTAAAATAAATTAATTTAATAGCAATCATATCATACAATATATACTTACCAAATAAGTAATATACTAGGCTGCTGGCTCTTCTCTTCTAAGATTTGTTTTCCATATAGTTACAACGATATAATATCATCTAGACACCTGTTGTACAAGTAGGTATACCCTCTTTTTATTATGTGTTCATTAATTTCAATCAACATCAACATTGGTGCGCGTTATTTAACAGAAAAATCAATAAGAAGTTCCTCGGCACTTATCTTATTTAAACATAGCTTGTTAGATAATTACGATATAGCCAATATAGGCTATGACAACAAACATAGATAAGACGAGAGACAAAAGATTTTGTGTTTATTGATAATTTCTATATTTAATACGGACGCTACCAATACAAGTAGACAAATATTTGTACAATAATGGTAGTTTTTAATGTAACCTTACATTTTTAATTCATGGACAAAACTAATAATCATTATATTTTTTAATATGAATTTGTTTATACATTTAAAGTCGTATAATTAATATTAGGTATAATAATTATTTGTCGAAAATTTGCTTATATCTATATGTAGGTACATCTAATTATATTTAAAAAAAAAATCAGTATAGGTACCCAATAAATATAATAACACATAAACTTTCGCGATTAAAATGTTAAAATTTCTATTTCAACGGGATTACGGATCACTGGATGAGCTAGTAGTTGCAGTCGTCCACGGCTGTCTGTACTTTAATTCGATCGCGTACATCACACAAGATGGATCTTTCACGCCTTGGTAAGCCCGCAAGAATCCGTCTATATCCCATCTACAGCCGTTCTCGCAGGCATACCGAAGGCATTCCAGATGCCCGTAGTACGCGGCCACAATGCAAGTGGTCTCGGTCCACGGGCATCCGTTTGTTCTCGCGTACTTCAAACATCTCAGATGGCCATTGCTCGCGGCCATTTCGCACGTGAAACTGTCCCACGGACAGCCGTTTTCCCGGCAGTACACGAGGCAATCCAATTTTCCGTTGAGGGCGGCCATACTGCACGTGTCCGTGTCCCACGGACAGCCGTTCTGTCGCGCGTAGACCAGACACTCCAAGTGACCGTTTCGCGAGGCGTTGGTACACGTGTATTGGTCCCAAGGACATCCGTTTTCCCGACAGTACTTGAGACAGTCCAGGTTGCCGCTGCCCGCGGCAAATCTGCACGTCCACGTGCTCCACGGGCTGCCGTTGGCGTGCGCGTACACCAGGCACTCCATGTTGCCCGTGTCCGCGGCCTCGTCGCACGCCGATTTCTGCCACATGCTCGGCGTGTACCACGGGACGCCGATGGCGCGGCCCAATTTCATGCAGTTGATGTGCCCGTTGAAGGCGGCCACCTCCAATATGTTGTTGATCAGGCGGTAGTCGGGGTGCACTTTAGCGAACATTGACCGCCGATGACCACCGGGTCGAAAACGATGGGCGAACGAGTTGAACTGGATTATTTTCAATATCGAGTCGCAACACTCCTGTAAACCAACGGCTGGGACGGGCAGCTCGTCGTACCATTTCCGCTGGTCACGGTCACACGCGTAATAGGCTAACTCCAAAAGACTGGGTAGGGCGTACGTTGCCTGGTCGTCCGCTGCAGCCATCGTGGTTGTATTTTTCAATAAAATTTGCCGGAAGCGGGTAGCTATATAGTTCACGCTTGCCCACTGTAAACATATAAAACCAAAAAGTTAAACGACGATCGATGTCCAAACTATATCCGTCCATATTGACAGGATACATCCAGGGCTTGCAAATGTTAAAATATAACGTTATATTTTGACGAAAAACGATTGAAATTTGCAGTAAACGTAATTATAACGGAAAGCGATAATCAAAAATAATTAAATAACACTAAACCAAAAACACCGGTTGACAAAATATTATATCGTATATCATTAAACAAAACATAATACAAAACGTAATTTATAAAATATTTTCATTAAACGTAAAATATCGCAAACATAATTTATATGATTTCATTGAACGAAAAATAACGTAAAACAAAATAAGTTATATTGGTTTCGTAAAAATATTTTTTTTCATGCATACAGACTTTAGAATTGATTATATATTATTTTGTATCCGGGCCATTATATACCTACCCGCATTAGTTATTATTAATAAATTCAATAGGTTTTAACACTATTCTAAATAACGATAAATGCAAAACTTGTACAACGTTTTGATTCAAAATAACGATAAACGCAAAACTATAAATAAAATAAACTAAATATTTTTTATATTAATTAAGGGGTGAGTTCCATAAGAATAGTACAACTAAGGTAGAAAGCGATGAAAAAGTGGTCGGTATTTTAAGAACAGACACTAAAATATTGTATAGTTGAATAAAAAAAATGCCTTCTAGTTCAGAATATTTTCCATATTGAGCACTGCCGAAAGTAAAATTGGGTTTGATCCTATTGTAATGATATATAGGTACATATAGTTAATATTTCTATAACAATTAAAAATCAAGAATGTGTACATGCCGATCCCGACTTGGTAACATAGTTATGAAGTAACACATAATATATTATCATTACAAAATATATTGCTGCTAAAGTAACAATAATCCTAATATTATTTTTTATACTCAAAAAATCATAACGACGAGCAAGACACCTGAGTAGAACATACCTGTTATAGGTACACTATAATGTCACAAAGATGTAACAACACTAATTATTTGTCGGACTTAGTTAACTCGAACTTTTTTAACTTGAAACCGTCGATACCCTAAACTTTTACCCCGTTAACTGGAATGTCCTATTTAAACGATGTAAACAAATATCTTTAACTCGAATATTTTTGTGAATAAGTCGATGTTTTGATCTTTTCTGTGATTAGAATTTTATGATATTTAAGAATGACGTATGACGTACATTTACTATCAAAAATAAGATCATTATAGTGATGATATAATTTCCGATAAGTGCTTATCTGATTGGTGATTACTTACTATGCGACAACAAACATACACAGCAGCGTACAGATCTCAAAAAAACTGACATTTTACTAATACATCATAATATTTATTATTTTAGAATATTTTATATCACAAAATTTAGTTGTCGCTATTTTTCTTTGGTAAAACGTTTGAAAACATTATCTGGATCGATTTTAATTTGCCTGTACACACTCAAATGAGCTAAACCTGTAAAGCATTCTTGACCTGATGAGTTACGTAAATATTTTTTTAATCTTTTCATTATTGAAAATATGCGGTCTAGTGTAGAAGTTGAAACTAGCAATGTAGCTAATGGTTTCAAAAGAATAGAAAAAAATATTCAGAATTACATTTAATGGCGATACGAGCGATAATAGTGTATTGTTCGATAATATTATATTAAGTAACGTTTAAAACGTTAATTATTAAGACGTTTCGCGTCCGTCAACAAAATGTATCTTTATAATAGTGTGTGACTCATGTATGTATAATATATTAAAATTATAATATTATAGAAAGTGCCATCAGAATTGTAATTATCTCGATTATAATAAAATGTTTAACAATATCTATATAAACAATAATCAAACATAATATAGTTATCATAATATTATTAGATACCCACATGGCAACATGGTAAATTATTATAATTAAGTTCCTTCCATAAATTAAATTTATTAACTATAAAATATTCGGGGGGGGGGGGGTGAACCCCCAAAACCCCCCTCATATACGGCCTTGGAGGTACATATGAAGAAAAATTTGCAGTTGGGAACGGGAAGTTGAGAATGGATTTGAAAACAAAATCTTTGATAGCTAAATTACTAATCTAATTCGACCGTATTACTAACAACGAAATATAATATAATATAACTAAGTAGGTACTTATCATACTTACCGATAGTAATTTTGGTGTGTTTACTGAATGTTGATTTGAATCTCGTTCGAAGATACCGTCTTATGTGGTCGCCGATTAAAACCGCAGAGACATACCTATAAATGAATATGAGCACAAGTTAATTTTAGTACAATACCTAATTTCTAACGAAACATTATAATATATTTCATAATAATTACTTACGTACTCGAATATGGTGATATATTCGCTGATTATTAAGTGGATGCTCGTGCGACGACACAGTTGATTGGGCGTTGGGGAACAACTATGACATGTCCGTGCGCTGTAGACATAGGTATACCATCTTCGTCCCCCACCATTAACTCGACGAGGAGAACTCTTCCGATTTTGTCCCGATAAGAAAATAATGCGTTGCCTGGAGCGCTATCTCTCACTTGTCTGGCGCACACACACACGTCATATATTTTATGTATAATATATATTTATACAGTAGAACCTCGATTGTCCGAACTAATTATTGGGACCGCACCTACCTCGGCACGCAAAAGTCTGGGTACTGGAAATTTTTTAAAAAAACAGTTATATTATACTTACATTTATTATGTACAATTATTATTATGCATTACATATTATTTATTATTATATCAAACTCGGTTGAACATAATATATATTATTTTATTGATATTTTTTTGACAAAATTATCGATCTTCATTTGACGACAAGCTGCGACGCACTTTTCTGCAGCTATGTTTTTTGTGAACCTTTGAATAACGATCAGATAATAGAGGGTTCGTACAACGGAGGTTCCACTATATTGTGTTATAATTCTCATTTGAAGTTGGCATTAAACCCTGTTTTCTTTGGGAAAAAAATCGACAATAAATCACGTTTTATTATACCGAGTTATTTTCGAAACCCAAATACGAGTATCTCTAAATCGTATATATAGCTACACCCTACACCCTTAATGCGTAAAGGTCCTGTGCGCCTAAACAACAATGTTTGCAGTATAAAACTCGCTTACGCCATCGGTAAAGCGTGGATAACTATTTTAGAATTATTGTACCATATTATTAAATGCTATTTCGACGTCCGCTATTAAATTGTTTGTAAATACACGTGCTCAGCCGTCCAAGGAAGTGGCTCGTCGTATATAATAGGTATACAGTTTACTTTGCTTTTCTTCGCGACGACAATGCGAGTAGGTACCTATACACATTATGCCCCGGGAGTCATTTCGACACAATGTTCTCGGAACCATAACGTTTCGATTATGTCCGTAAAGCCAAAAAAAAAGATACGAAAAAGATACTTTGTTCACGCAGAGTTTTACACATATATTGTAAACCTAGTTTTAAGCAAGACATGGTCGTATAATCGTATTATATAGTTAAAAATATAATATACTTCACCAGGGTTCAAAGAATTTAAAGTCTTATTGTACGTTCACAAATTCCCCATATTTAAAACATAAACATTCAGCTAAAACGTTTAAAATCATTAAAATACTACATAAATATTTTCGTTAAAACAAATTGAAGTAAAAAAAAAAATAGAGTGATCAATAGTAATAATTATAATTGTAAATTATTGTCATCTGGAAAGCATTCTTTCGTGAAACATTTTTATAAGAATAATGCGAATTCATTAGTGCCTAACAGGTGGGTGCAGTAAATTTGAACTGCAGTACATTTTTTTACAATCATTATTATCAGTTTAGTAAAGCTATTAACTAAAACACGTAGATATTTAACTGTTTTAGTTAATAGCTTTACCAAACTCAAAATAATACTTGTAAAAAATAATTTTTTTTTTATATTTTATGGAAGTACTTATATTGTAGTTAAAATTGTTAACATTATATAGCCTTTATATAGACTTGATATATAAAAGAGTGGCCAACTAGGTGAACATTTTCTATTGGCTTCCAGTTACCATTGATAATGAATGCCATTTTTCGTCCAAATTTGTTTATATTTTACCAATGTTAAATACATTATTTGTCAATTGTTATTTGTTTTTACACTACAGTTTAATTTTAATAATATGTAAATATTAAAATTAACTTATGTATTATTTACAAGGTTTTGTTGCATAATTATATAACACCCGTGTTCATATTTTGTATTGCAGACTACGGTTTTGTATTATAAGTTAAGATTTACCTACCTAGTTAGTAAACCCATATGGAATATCATATTTTACAATAATTTATTATTTTAGTTGTTAAGCAGTAAGCATATTTCTTTCATATTTTATAAATTTACTAATATATCATATTATTTCCTATTTTATGCTTTTTAGGTTGTGAGAAAACGCGAGAGTATTTACTATGTAGGGTTAAATTATAAATGAGTAACGCAGTTATAATTATACTCCATCTCACGGCCGCTGCAAATATCTTACATAGATGCGTTATTATACTACCACCGTCACACGTAAAACGCCAACATTGTTTTTAGATATCTTAAACCTAGCTAAACGATAAAGAATAATGCGATATACAATGTATTAGTATGTTAACAGTATTATTTAATTAAATATTAATTTTTCACTTGCGAACTTATAATTCAAGTAAAATATAGAATTTATTAAAAGGGATATCGTCGATTGGGTTGAGAGGGTAAAGAGTCGGTTGTCGCTATTTTACTACCCGGAGAGTAGGCCACAAATGTATAACACAAAAATTTACGAATCTATAACGTTTATTAACTATATTTTTTTTCTAATTCATAAAAATACTATTATTTTTTTAAATAATGCCATACAGATTTCAAAAAAATTATTTCATAAAACAAATAAAATTAGTCAAATAATTAATATTTTTTTTCTAATGCATAAAATAAAAATACAATATTATTTTAAATAATACGATACAGATTTCACAAATTCAAATCTGTTTTTTGTGGCACGATTCCTGGGTGTCCGATTTATTAATAAAATACTGTGATTCAAGGTGGATTATTCAACCCTACTCAAAAAATGAGTGCCCTTCGCAATCGATTTATATATATATATATTTTGTAAATCTGATAGATGTTAGATCTTTTTCCATATCCGGTGGCATTCGAGACGTTGGCTCGTTTTATTAATCGTATATATCGTTCACTAGTACAGCAGCGTCATTTTATTTTTTAATAGAGGGAGACAGTAGTTTTAACCAGCCCAAATGGGTAACTTAAAAAACAACCACTCGGCACTCGCAAGCACATATTAATCAATTATGCTACTTTTCCTTCATAAAACACATAAATACAATATACATACCAACTTTCAGGAATGTCTATACATATCACATGTGTATAAATATATATCCCAACTATTAATTATAGTAATTACTAATTACCAGAGTTCCCGAACGCAACGGTTAATGAACATTATTGTTGTTCATAAACCAAATATAATGGAACGAAACCCATTATTTAATTTAGTTTATTAGTCCATCATATGAAATAACATTATAAAGTATTAAGTTTAGTGAACTTTTTCACAAAAAACGTTATAACCTATTAAGCTCTTTGAGTAATTACTCATTTGTCATTGTAACAATAATTTTTTAGTACCTACTTACTATAATATTTTCCTAAAATATTGACATGTTTTTGCGCCGGCTCTTTGGGCTGCTTTTAAAATCAGACAGTGGAAAATGCCTAACTTGCCTCCCCCCAAATTACGCCACTGCACCAGTATACTTTAATAATCTCAGTCCGGCGACACGTTTTCGTGGAGCACACACTATGCTGGGGCAGCAGAGGTCCGCCTCTGCGTGAGGTGATGGTCTCGGCCGGTATGCGAGGGGGTTTACTCGGTGGTGGTGTTTTCTTTGCCTCTCGGTGGTGGATAGGGGTGGTTATTCTCAACACGTCGGAAAATAAATTTACCTGCTATTAAGCACATCCAAGCATGTAGAATAGTGTTGTACTGTTATTCATAAGATAATAATATTAATATATAAAGAATACGAAAATGACAGAATGGTGATTAGTGGTGGTGGTTGGGTGACGCGATTGTCACTGTCTAGACGCCGTGATCATGAATAAAAGTGCTTTTAATATTATTGTTTTTTTTTCTTGTGTGTACCTACGTCTGAAGGGATCGGCACCCTTTTGTTGCGGTCGCCTTAAACACGTGCAAGTATTGCTGAATGGTTTATCCCGGCTCGGCATATTTACATATAATGCCATTGAATAGTTATAGATTGTAAAATAATATACTAAATGATAATATTATTATGTTTACAATAAATTCAATAGGTTTACTGTATTTAATATAGTATTCTTGGTCTGGACGAGGCTTTAGAATATATACAGCGTTACGGTGACTAGCATATCATTAATAATAATGTCGTAAATAATATATTATGTTAAACGTACAACATTATTATTAGTACCTACCTATTATTCTATTATGTGATACCGCGTTGAATGAAATAAATGACAATAATATTGTGTTGTAAGAAGGTAGAATCGTAAACTTTAGCGGAATATATTATCATTATAACTAGGACTTCTAGTTTTTCATATTTGTCTAGAAAGGTCACAGTATAATGTGAGTGATGTATGTTTCATAAATGTTGTATATAATACTATAGTAAGTTACACTGAACATTTTATTTTGCATATTTCTGCATATTTTGTCGTTATTGCACATAAATGCATATTTGGACATACTAGAAAAAATAAGAACATATTTTGTCAGTTTTTGATCTAATAAATTCATTTTGGACAAACCAGAAAATATTTTGAAAAGTTTCAAAAAACTTTATGTGTAAAATGTTTTTCTTTGACAAATTAAGAGCATAATATTATTATGTATACATTTGGAAAATTGAATATATTTTAGAAATATAATAGCACAGTGTTAATCGCAAAATATCAGTCGATTATATGGCCAATAACAATACAATTCGTGTAGCAGGTTAATTACTAATTAGTTATTTTTCAAGTTTTTATTAAGTTAATAATCAAACTATCTTTTTATATTTTTGTTTTGGTATTAATTGTATAATTTAGGTACCAAAATTCTTATCATAAACTTTTTTAGAGCATTTTTTTTTAGTGTATAAGTGCATACATATTTTCAGGTTTATAAGTACTAGAAATCCTCAGCCCTAATTACGAGTATAACCATAGTAACGTGAAGTCAAGGGCTATGATTCAATTCTTATATATATATGTATATTACAATCATAGACCTAGTGATAATAGACCATGTTAGTATTATGTACAAATGTACAATCATCTAACCTATATGGCTATATAGTCATAAGTCATAAATCATAATTAATTTTTATTAAATTTTATTTTTAAGCCGAACTCTTTCTTTCTGCTAATAAAGTGAAAACATTTATTCCTGGAATGTCTAGTCATATTGTTAACGGAATCAAATATAAATATAATTGATTTTTAATTTTTCTGGGATATCCTATACCTGTAATACATTTAAAACTATTATTTTAATAACGTGGAAGATAACGCGTTAGTGCGTTACTTGAGTTACTTTACTTCATAGAAATTACTTTTCAAAAATAATTTTGTTACGATTGTGTTTCTTTAAGAAAAATGTAATGAAATTACTGCTGCGTTACTGAAAAGTAATGCGTTACAGTAATTTGTAATTTGCGTTACGTTTCAACCCAACATTGCTGACAATAGATATTATGCTGTTGCGTAATGTCAAAGTGACAAAGTTGAACGTTAATCGATTTTTTTTCATTCGATTCGACTGATTTGCTAGACTGGACTTAAACACGGTTTTTGACTTTATACAGTTGACTCATACTTGATAATTATTTTAAAAATCATATAAAAAACCACCGGATTGTATTTCGTTTGGATTAAGTAAAATCGATCAAATATGGTATAACCTTGATACTTTAGAGTTTAATTATATACCCCATGTACGTACCCCGAAGGATACGCACCCCGCAGGGTCCGCAATCTACCGCAGGTAGCCATCTGATAATATACTGCTCGCAAAATCACAAGCTAGTCTTACGGGCAACGCCGGGAGGGATGGCTATAAATTAAAAGATAATAATATAATTTGCACTTAAAAAGACACGGCTATTTACAACCAAAAGGAGTTGAACAATCACAATATTTTTTACGAACAACGGCGGGTAATTCATATAGTTTTATATAATATTATTGCGTACCCCGATTCTCCGAAAAAAATATACTATTGAAATTTTAATTAATTTTATTGTTGTATATATTGTGTACCTAATATATCACCGGCCCTCCTTCATAATACCTTATACCTACCTACAAAGGCGGAAATCTATTACTATTTTAGAGGGACAACATTGATAACATCAACCTGAGGGGGGGGTGACCTTCGATCTCTTACATATAAAAAGGGAACTGACGAGCTTTGGGGGGCGAAGTTGCCGTAACCCTCCCTCAACCCGATAACCACCTATTTTTTCGTATTTACCGCTATAATAATTTGTATATGTCATTTCGACATATTTATTTTTATGTTGTACACATTTTTAAATTTACTTTTTAACATAATTTTAATAGGTATAATACAATTATAGTTTATAATCATAATTTATTCTATGATAGTTTTGGAAATCTCGAAATTTTTATGTCATGAAGTTCCAAGACCTAAATTAAATATTAAATATTATATTATAGCACCAAGTAATATTTATCTGTTATCTCATCAGTTAATTTAAAAAAATGATTATTTTGACTTGTTAACATACTATATTTTAAAACATTTATAATTTAATTTTTAATTTTTACATTTTAATAATTGACATTATATTATATACTTACTACTTAGGTATATAACTTATATTTACGTTATATGCCTTACAAATATAATAGTACAGTCTGCGTTCTGAAATTAAAATTTTTACTAGACCGTACAAAGTGTCCGCGTTCTGTGATGTAACTTTTTATCCGATCGTACAAAGTGTCCGAGTTTTACACATTAAATGATCGACCGTACAAAGTGACCAAAAACCCGGTTAGATACATACACGCGGGTGGGGAGTGTATATTATATTATAATCCTTTATCGCTTTTTTGACGTTATATAGCTGCCGAATACAACTTTCACGTCAATATACGCTGAGATAAATAAATTATTTTTGTTTGAAAAACTGCAAAAACCACTAAAAACGGTAGAAAATTAAACATAATTTTTTTCGATGATGATTTTATAAATGATGGTTGAATTCATAATTTTCTAGACTAGGTAGTAGTTCGTTATTCAGAAATCACTTTTTCCATATAAAATATGATGCACTCAAAATAAATACAAAATAATGTATATCAGGCAATGCAGTTTCACGGAATTTAAAAAACAATATTTTAACTTCATGGTTCTTTAAAATTTTAAATTTAAAACCTACTTCATAAATAGCCTGCATAGGTAGGTATTTTTTCAAAGAAATTATACATACATTAAAGTATAATATGTAAATATACAGCATTATTACCACTGCTTATTAGTCTAAAACGTATGCAAAATACGAATGCTGCGATCTCCTTAATGCGATCAATGATTTGAACAATTATTAAAATTGACAAGTTTTAGATTCTGAGCGGAGCGAGGAAGCTAGTGATTTTACAATGGTATTTATTTTTTTTTTATATATATATCTTGTATACAAAATGTCTACCGGAAGGAGTACTTTGATTTCAACATATAGCACCTTATCTTTTAGCAAACTGGATCAAGATGGTACTTTAAAGAGGTAATTTTTCGATTCTTTCAATAGTTATTTAATGCCACGGGAAAAACTACTGACAAATTACGAAAAACCGCTAAAAATGTGATTTAAATTTCCAACGCTTTGTTTATCACCATAGAAACGAATAAAAATTAAAATTAAAAATATCGATTTTAGTTAATTTGTTGTAATTTATAATATTAAATCAACATATAGACTATAATACAATATAATAACAATATAAAATATCCAGACCGATGAACCGTCCCCGCCCAGAATCGTTTTTCGTATACAATAATAAGATATCATTGAATTCAAATTTAATACATTCCATTATACAGAGACCCACTTGTAATCTACTGTACAGCGATATCCACTTACTTGCTTGTTTATAGTATAGATGTGAATCGGGGATTCACGGAATTCAGTTTTTCCAGAATTCGGCCATCCTTCTATAGTCGAATTACTACTACGGTCATTGTGCAGTATCATAAGAAAGGCATTATATTATATAGGCGCCATGTCGGCGGCGGACCCATATATATGTTTATATACAAGGACTGAAACACAATAAATGTAACTGCGTTTATCGATATTTTTTATCATCGTCAATGCTTTTAGAGAAATACCTACGACCTAAGCCAAGTCGCTTCCCATCAAACACTGCTGCGTATTACGAACAATATAGCATATTACTACATATATATTATAACCGGTTCAACCGTACGTATATTGTTCACACACGTTTCCAAATAATCGAAAATGTCTTGGACTCTTTCGAATAAAATTAACATAATCGACCACAGGTTCTCAAACTGTAGATCGGAGAAAATGTATGTAGCCAAGGCGAGTAAAACGCCACTTCATACGGATCATTTCGCCCAGATTTTCCTGTGTTCACTATGAGCGTCTTCATCTTCGGTACATTGCAGAACGAGCAAAGAGTTTCAGGATTCACGAAATTATATCATCAAATCATTTATTTCTATCGACAAGTTAATTAGGTACCTACATGTTGTAGGAATTAATCCAGGATTAAAGACTCCCCTAATAGTATTTCCTCCTACAGGAAAAGGTAACACAAATAACATGTTAGGTTAACTCTCATTCTCCTTCATACCTACCTTTGTTTTTATTACATAAAATAAATATTAATACAGGAAATACTCTTGTTGATGCTGAAATCAGAACCTTCAATTTATCGATCATTAAAATGTTTAACAGATGAAATTATATTATTATTGTTAAGTATTAATTATAACATTTGTTATATAAGTCGTTGAAGCAGAAGTGACGGAAAACGGTCACTTTGTACGGTCCATTGTTTAAAATGCATAACGCGGACACTATGTACGGAAGGATACAAATGTACATGGCAGAAAGGTTCAGCAAAACTTTAGATTTCAGAATGCGGGCACTTTGTACAATTATATACATAAGTTATGTATTGTAAATATATGTAATATTAATAATATTATATTCTATTTGTGATTTTGAGATATTTCAATATTATACTATACATGAAGTTCTTAAAGATATTTTCAGTATTATATTGTATTTGTCATTTTGACATGTTTATATTGTACATATTTTTAATTTACTTAAACATAACTTTTGATAATATAATACAATTAAGATTTATAATCATATTGTTTGATCATTTCGATTATTATTAATAAACAATATTTTATAACAATTTAGTTTTAATTTTAAATATTTTATTTTAATAATTTATATTATTTATTATACTACTTATACTTATGATATATATTTTAAGTATAATATAATAGTACAAAGTGTCCGCGTTCCACAATGTACCTCTTTACCTAATGTCCACATTTCGCACTTTTAATGCTTGACCGAACAAAATGACCTAGAACCAGAAGTGACGTATCGTGAATCGATTTCAATGATAACGCTGATTTAAAAAAACCATATAGGTACCTAACTTATGTATTCTAATATGAAATAAAGACTTGATAGAGTAATAAAAAATAATGTAGATATAATATACGTGCAAACTAGAGGAGACCAATGATTGCGAAGTAGATACCTTTATCATATTTCTAAAATGTCCATTAAATTTATATATAAAAACAATATTGCAATAATTAAACATGCATAAACAAAAAGGTATTTTGAAAATTAAATAAATATTTATTTTGCAATGCATTACAGCAAAAATGATACAATTTTTAATTATATTAAAAATAAAAAACATTGCTTACTGGACAATATGTGGTGACAAAAAAATTATAATTTGGAAACGTATTTAAATATTCATATTATAGGTATTGAACTTTTACCTTTTTAAATATTAGTTTGTTACTTTTTTGAAGCATTTAGATGCACCTACCTACGTCGTAGGTAAAATTATTATTGAACCTTGGATGCTAAATTGGGCTACTGTTATTACAGTTTATAAAATTAATATTTATTATGAATAGGGCCCAGAATTATTGGCCCGCATTATTATGGCATGCATTTATGCACTGATTATCACTCAAATATGCACTTAAAATATGCAAAAATATGCAGACGAATTCATTTTAATTAATAATTAATTTAAGAGTAGCGGAAATACGTGTACCTAGTTGTAATAGTTGTATTTTATATTACATGATTTTCATCCATGTTTTTCGATTTAAAACAAAATCGCCGTTCGTTACATCGAATAAATAGTTTTTTCCTAACGTTTACTCGTCTGGAATAGTCCAGAAAAAATAACGAACAATAGTAAAACAAATGGGTAAGAAACACTTCGCGGTATTCATAAAATACAGTGATATGCTGTAGGTGCACATCAAATTACAAAATATGCAAATAAATGGAATCGTGGACGTTTCGCCCCCGCCGTTTCGTCCCCGTAAAAAAAAAATGAACCCACGAACGTTTCGTTACCGTCTCTTATTTATATAGGACATTTGGCCCCGGGAGTTAATATTATCGTCGTTGTCGTCATCGTCTTTACCGCCGTACAACTAAAAAAAAAATTGGCAATTTCACATGTTGGGAAATTCCCAAAAATTATATTTTGAAAAAAGTTATTAGTTTTAATAATAATAGTAATATAATACTTATGAAACAAAATAACATATGTAAAACATCAAAGGGTAAGAGTACAGTATTGAAAGACTACAATTATCGTTAGTTAAGCACATAAAGATAATAAATTGAAATAACTGAGAATAAATTAAACATCAATATTCAAATCATAAATACAAGTTTTTAGCTTAGAGCGTTAATCGAAAAAAAAAATTAGGAATTTTATTACAACTTTTTGGTAGGCCATTCCCACATATTAATATAAATTATATAGAAATTGTACGTTTTTTAAAAATAATTGAAATTTTATATTAAAAAAATCCATTTAAATTTAGTGATCAAACGTCCTATAGGTAGGTAAATAACATCAAATAACTCCCGGGGGCCAAATGTCCTATCTTAATAATAGACGGTGATGAAGCGTTTTGACGTGGACGAAACGTCCTTTAACCAAATAAATGAACTTTAAACTATCTATATTCAATGAAAAATCGTAAGACAGAGTGCACATCAAAAAATCACAAAATATGTAAAAATATGCAAAATAAAATGTTATAATTCAGATATCTATTGACTATAGCTTAAACTTGTAGCTTATGCAGCTACTTTTTGGGCTGTTAAAAAAAACATGCAAATGCATATAAATCCGGACCCTAATTATAAAAAACTCACTAACGCGTTGTTATGTTCCATACCTTAAATAAATCAAAATCGTTGGTCATCTCTGATCATGTTTATGATAATATGTTATAATATGCAGTTTTCACAACAAAAAAAGTATCATAATAATATACCTATCTAATATTAAATTCATTCGTCGAAATTTTAGTGAAGACAATAAATCATATTTAATTTACGATTTGATTGATTTGATAATTTTCCGTCCGACTAAGAAACGCTTTTTTTTCCAACTCGTCCTCTAAGAATATATTGAAAAGGAAAATATATGATATTATGTTATATGGTATATAATTTGGTTGATTTGCCTACGTAGAGACAGTTTATATACTTTGTATAACGAATAAATATACAATTATTTAGTAAGTTATTTATGTTTGTTTTATTTTGTGTAAACAGTCTATACATTTCTATACATTTATAAGTATCTACTAATGATATATATTTTTATTTGATGGAAGAAAGAAAAATACATTAACATTTTTTATAAAGCCCACTAGCAATATGCATTACTTTTATTGTAACCTAATCGGATCATTACTATTTTATAAAATAATCAATTATTGAAAATAAATACAAAAATATTTAGGTATTATCAGGACCACGGACAAAGTACAAGGTTAGGTATATTGCCCTTTATAATTGTCTAGACGTGTATAAAACCATTTAGATAAGTACAAAAGTATGTAGACAACTACAACAGACATTCGTAATTATACTTACTGTCGTTATCCACAATTTGTTAATGGCATTGCCGTATAAAACCAGACTAAGGACCTTTACCTGTATGAGTCACCTAACCGTGTCTGACAAAAAACTATGTGCTTAAGTAGGATTAATAAATAATGATATGACAATATTATCTAAAATCCCATTATTAACTAATACATTACTCATTAGTAAGTATAGGTACCATAATATAGCATTGTTTTATAAAAAGTTAAATATTATAAATAATATCATAATAATATTGTGTACGACTAGACTTATATATTTTGGAGACTTGAATTGTGTGCAATACCTATTAAACATAATTATTATTATTATAATTCCACATTTTACACATTCTAAAATTTTTACCGCAGTACCTATCTTTATTTAATTGGCGTTTTATCGACACGAATGTTGGCTAGATAATATATTTTAATGATATAGTTATACAGGTTAGATTATAATTTAAAATACCTCAGTGATGATTTACTCTTTTGTGAGAACTTTAGTTAACTTCCATCTCATATTGGATGGATATTGGGAAATTGATTGGTCAAACTCCTCTATTTGAACCTGTTGTTTATAATATATATATATATATATATATATATATACACACACTAATTTAATAACCTTATTTACGTATCAAAGAAACGCGTGTAAAGTTTCCCCCCCTCCCCACCAAGACCAATTTTATTCATTTGAAAGTTATTTATTCTTTTTGCAAATTTTTGAAAACTGGTTTTTAGAATTTGTATATCATTTCCCAGCTTGGTATAAAAAAATGTAGTGCATATGTACTTATTTTATTTTTGATCTAATTGTTTGTTTTTAGGAATCAATTCTAATAATTTCTAATGTAAAAATTTGCCATCGGACTCGCCTATACATACCATTCGACCAACTCTGCAAATTTCTTCGAAGAAATTCAACAACTGCGTTGTAATAATTCTTCATTCACTATTGATGAATTTCTATCCATATACTCTTCAAGTCTTTTTATGACGTATATTGTATATACAATACATTTTAATTAAATATATTTTAATATTATTTCTTTTTTCATTATAATAATAACTAAATATTTAATATATGCCTAATATAAGTACCTCAATGTGGTATAGATCTACAATTTCTGTGATAATATAGGCGTCATAAAACACGATTTCCAAACTAATAGAATAATGTACGATAGTGACTTAATATAGTACCTAATACCTATAATATATTATAATATGGAGTATACCTACCACGTGTTCATAATTACTCATAAAATTCATTCATAAAAAATGTTACGTAAATTATAAATAAATAATATTGTTATGAAAAGACAACATTTATTTTCGATTAAATCTGGGCCACGTTGAATTTAAATCGTTTATCGGCGGAATGACGATTGATTTACGAACGTGAATATTATAATAAAACAATAAATGAATGATAATCGGTGTTGGAAATTTTACTTTTTTTATATATTACGCCTATAGGCGGGTATCTAGGGAGAGCATACCGGGGCTTACCCCCCCCCCTTTTAAAAAAGAGTCCATGAAGCCCTACTTTTTTAGTTATGTGCGATTGAAGCACTCGCCACTCAGTACTCATAAGTTTTAAAAACAAATTTAAATTGTAAATATGCGTTACCTGAAGGTACAGTACCTAAAATAGTTTTGTTTTTAATTACCTACATAATATTATATAAAACATTTAAAATCATTGTCATTCTCCAAAGAAATCGATTATCCGCGACCCTTATATGGTCTCAATTAGTGCTCAACTGTAGTATAGATACTATTAAAGACTTGTAGGTACCTACTTTGAATTCAAATCGGACACATGATAGAGGGCGGCGGACGGGCTAACTTCACGAACGTGGGCCTTGGTGACAATACAAACTATAACTATGTAATATTATGAATATATTATATCATTTAATATAAAACTGCGTTTGTGCATAGGTAGTCATTTAATCACTTCCTCTTTCTCGGCTCGCGACAAATATAATATATTAGTCAGGGGTGGTCTACGAGTCACTCGTAACAAGTGTAAGGTAATCACGGCCAGTGAGCAATCCATACTATGTAAGTATAAATGCTAGATGATAATAATATATCGAACATTAATTAATATACAATACAATTATGTCATACCTATTGTGTTTTAATTTCATTATATTATATTTTTAATATTGCTAGTAGATAGTTCGAGTATATACCTGCACGGCCTTAATTTGTATCTATGAACAAGGTGCACTTTAGCAACTGCCTAGTATTTATACTTTCCTGAGTACAATGCATCCCCAATGTCCCATGGATGTTAGGTACATCGATATAATATATTATTATATATGATCTACCGCTCGACTCAAAATCTCAAAAAGCGCGTGCTCAATCGTAATATACTATACTATATGAGAAGGTACTGTGTACAATTTTATTGATAATTTAATTTATTCCATCCATATTATATTATTATGCCGCGTCTCCCCTTCGTGTCTCTCCTACGACAAACCATAACTGCACATGTCGCCGGCCTTGCCGAATCGATTTTTTTTATTTAGATTTTCTACAATTTACTACTTTTATTGCAATATTCGTTTTCGGCTGTTGGCGTTCATTATAATGATATTATATACTGCACATAGTTCGTGTTATTTTATTTTGTATATTGTTTGTAATTTTGGATTATTGAATTCAAACTACGTGCCTACGAGTATTTTCGAAAGATAAAAATATAATATGTCTAGTGCCACTATACTATGGTCATGGGAACGAAAAATAAATAATACAGTACAGATCTATTGTTACCATAATATTATGGATCTAGCCGAATCCGTCGTGTTTTTCAAACTATACAAACTCGGATACCAATGACGGTGAGCAAAACATCCTCATCGACCCTCGTGATGATTAATGGTTTCGGGGTTCGAATTGATATAACACGATAATATACACAAACCATGTACAAACCATACACGGCCGTAAATAATGTACAACAGCACTTTATTTTAGAGTCAGGCTACATGCTGCAGTGGTGCGTTATCTCGATCGTGTAGCCAGTGTCTACTGTATAACAATAATGTAGTACTGTATTCTATTATAACGTTTTTCTTCTTCTTTTTTTTGTTAAATACAAGAATGTCATATAAAAACACAATTAAATTACTATCTCATCGATGGCTCATACTGAAGAGGGCCAAAAACAGATCCATAGAAAATGTATACAACTCGTACCTTGTAGGTATCGCACTTGTGGTTCAGCAATTTGGTAAATATAAATGATCATAATTCAAGGGTGTAACAATAAATATTATTATTATTAAGGGTGCGCGACTCGAAGCCAAATTTTTTAATTTTTTAATTTTTTAACGCTCGTTGAAGTCGAAGGAAAATGTAAATCGTCAATTCAATGTAATTATAGTTTTTAAGCTCATATTATCTCTCACTTTTCACTTTTCAACCCATAAATGTTAAGTATAACTGACTCACAAAAAACTCGTTTTTTTTTAAATATATCTGCATCTATATAATAGGTACGAAACTGTAATGAGTAAACTGATTCATAATCAACGTAGAGCCCAACCTATTAGAGCTATTGAAATGTTGAAAGTAAATAAATATTATAATTTCACCGTGCTCTAAGAAAGGATTTTACAAATTTTTGATTTTAAGGGGTTAAATCGGCAAAAAACAAAATTGTACGTGTAAGTTACATACCTATGTATATTACGTAATGGTTGCTATTGGTTATATAGGAGAAATAATTAGTAGAAATATTAGTATTTATTTATTATTGGTTGCCATTGGTATAATTCGGGCAAATACAAGCTTGAACATTTTCCAACATTGCCCAACAATGAGTCGCACTTTGTCCGCGATCCGACGTAGTCGGATTGCCGAGTTACACTTACTGCAACGAGTTACACCCGAAAGTAGTTGAACAACCATAATTTGTATATGAGTTGCCATTTTTTACGGGCAACAATGGGCACGGGATCAGCCAGCATAACATAGCCATAATTTGTCTCAGATAATAAAAAAGTAATTATGATTGGATAAAATTTTAGACCTGAATTTGGCTAAAAACACCCCAAATAACTATGGTTCAAATCTGTGCAGTTTATATTTAACTGAGTTTATAAGAAGAAATAAATCCACAGGTATTCAGTTAGTCACAGGCAACACCGTACAGGCACATCTGGTAATTGTATAATTGTTATTTATTTATTATAAACTATATTATTAATTATTAGATGTAACCGGTTGATAAAACGATGTGATTCGAATTCTGCATACACATTTAAATTTACGTTGAAACCCATACTGGCGCCCCCCCCCCTCCCTTGGGCTGTCTTTTTAACTTTATTTTTTATCATAATACAAGGCTAAACAAAAAGAAAATTTAATTTTTGAAAATTCACCCCCCTTTTGGCTGACTTCTGGATCCGCTGCTGCTTGTCAGTAAGTTGTTCTTATTACCACCACACTAAAATATCGACTATATAATATATGTATTAATTATGTTTATTTGCACAATTTTATCATACAAACTAGAGATATTCAAACTGTACGATGAGGCTCACATGGGCGTCGCGAGTTTTTGCGGAGTCTGGAAATGAGTCGCGTTAAAGCATCGGAAACCAAAGTTATTGTATAGGTCATAATAAATAAATTATATAAATTTTATTCATACATTTATAATCGTTAAAGCGATATGTAATTATGAATTTTGGACAAACTCGCCAAGTAAAAATTTGAAGTTGAGTTATATAAATAAACAAGAAACGTCACGAGAGCCCGCGGTCATAATGGTCGTATGCTCATATTTTAGTGGCCTACAATAACATATTATTATGGATCATAATATCATATAATGTATTAAAATGTATTAAAATGTGTATGAATTTTTTTTTATTGGTTTTATTTTACTGTTATGTTTCAGAGAGTCAGAGAGATAGAGTGAGGATGAGAGAGAGAGAGAGTGTGACCAAAGAGAAATCGTCGTCAAATGTATACAGCGCGTCGTTTTTCTTTTCATCCCGTAAACAATAATATAGGAGCATTGTGTTTGTGTTATGTACGTGACCGTTTATTTTCTGAATAGCGAAGAATAATTTCAAAAACATATAATAGTATGCCGGAATAACAGCGGGTGACTACGGTCGAGAGATGCGCCGATCATCCCGCAGAGTCAATATGATATACCTGCTTACATGCCCTGCGACTACCCTGCCCATACCGAGACATAATAATATATATAATACAGTTGAATCCAATTCGGCTCTGCGCCCATAGTTTTCACAAACCTGGATAATAATATTGTTCAGTGGCGTATCCAGAAAGGGGGTGGGGGGGTTGGTAGTTATACCTTTCACTCCAGAAATTAATTCTCGAAATATATAAAAAAAAAAAAAAATACTAATAGTTTGAAAAAAGAATAAAGTGCTATTAGACGTCTTAACAGTTTACACAAATAATAAAAATTAAAAATAAATAAGTCCAGTCCAGAGTAATGTGTATATAATAATAGCTCTATCTATGGCAATGACACTGTGTAAATACCTACATTATTGCTACATGATTGGATTTACGTTAAAGCTATATTTAAACTGTTTTCCCATTATGTTTCGCTACGGACGACGAGCAGATCTTATATTTATTACGATCGATGTGTTTAATATTATGTTGTTATTGTGAGTTTCGACTTAAGTAGTCACTACTCAGACTGGCCGTCACGATGCAGTTATATTGTTTGAGGATCTCCAGCTAGCTATTTCACATGCTTTGAATTCTATTTCAAATTGGATAGATGCAGTTTTCTCAGGTGCCGCGAATCAACTTATGACTGTAATAAAACAATTGCATTTTCAAACCACCTTATCTATGTTAGTAAAAATATTGGCCATTAGTTTCCCCCTTGGTAGCTTTCTTCAAAAAAAATTTCAAGACCTAGAAACTGCATTAGAAACTGCACCCACTGTTCAAAAAAACATGCAACGTATTCGAGAAAAGTGTGATATAGAATTTGAAAAACTATTTTCTAATGTAGAATCTATTTGTGATAATGTGATTTTCATCGTTGCGTCGTTAAAAAGCGTATTTAAGAAATTCAACGGGCCAAAATCGTTTAAATGGTTTGGTTTTATTAAACATACATACAGTGATATGAACGTGAAAATTGACGAACTGGCGAAAACATCAAAATGAACATTAATTTATAAGTTAGTTCTACATTAAAAATGAATATTTATTAATTTGTGTGCTACTTTAAAAAAATTCACCAACATATTTTCATACTTACCAGGTTTGTGTTTTTATAGTATTAAACGATAAACTCAAAAACGATTTGCTTCATTTATATGAATATTATAATCGGAATATATTATTCCTTTCTTTTGTTTAGATCAAATCCATTGATTGTAGAAAATATACTTTTACAACTAATTTATCTCAAAACGAGCATTGGGTGTTAAAATATTTTTTCTTCTTTAAATGTATCTGCACAAGATTGCACAATGAACTATTAGTATTTTTATTAAATTTTGGCGAACGTGTGCCTTAAGTTCACCATTCCTGCATTATATGCAATATCACTACTATATACGGGGCATAACGATTTCGTAGTTATTCATCCGAATTATGTACGTAATTATGTATTTTTTATGGTAAATTGGTTAAACCGTTACCATTGTGATCGAACTTCAGAGCGATTTTTATACCTAATTGTACAATATGTAAATAATTATATTTTTTTTAATTTTGTCCGACGGAACAGCATCTATATAGTGCGCGTCACTTATACGATATAAACGACAACAAAATGTAATCCTAAAGTCTGCGATATAGTCGTAATAATCGTATAGACACATTAGCTCCTTATAAACTCCAAAAAGGCAACACTATTTACGCGTCAATTTATAGATTTACTAGCAAGAACAGTGACCGAGAAACGTGTTGGTAAATGTAAACGTTGGTAATGTTGTCACTTGGTCAAAAAACTTGAAAATGTAATATAAAATCCCTCATAAGTTTTTATTCCTGTAGTTTAAAAAAAAAAAGTTGAGTGAAAATTCATAATAGTTGTTTATGAGTGTCTGAAGTTATAGAATGTTGACAAAATTCGTCAAAACCACGATAATGTACATATTTTTTTAGTAAGTAATTCATAGAAAAATATACTTTTATTTTTAACATTTGAAAATTTAATACAATATTCCTTAAAATTTGTTCTGCCTTTTCCAAAATAAACCAGAAATAATGTCAAAATAATTCTTTATGAGCGTTTGAATTTCAAATATGTATTTACAACATTAGATTTATTCAACGATTTCTTATCGAACGACTTGGTTTGTTTATTGTAATGCAAAAATGAATAACCGTACATACTCAAAACTTACTCTAAATATTTTTTTTTATAAATTCTTGTAGGTTCTATAGTTTTTCTTCTATGAATATATAAAACATTTTTTTTCTGTCCTAAACAGTTTGAAAGTCTCATATAAAGTTCCTCAAATGTTGTTATAATACAAAAGATTCTACAGTAAAATTAATTTTATAGACATTTATAATTTAAATGTTGACAAAATTCATCAAAATCAAGAACATTTTGCAAATTATTTTGTAATTAAAATGCATAAAATATTCAGATAATTTAGGAAAAAATATCCCTATACAGATATCGTTTGAAATTTACCGGCCTAAAGCAAACATTTTAATTCCGCTATTCTTTACCGATATATATTTAATTTTGCCACCTTTTAGATTCTGAGTGAAACGATGAATGTATTGATTTTACAATGATGTGTGTTTTTTTTGTGTCTGTCATCACGTTTTAGGACAGTAAAAATGCTTGGATTTTCTTCAACAGTAACTTTTCTGATAGGAAAGTGAATCTAGTTGGTACTTTGGGGGGTCAAAAGCAAATATTTCCCAGTAGTTTTCAAAAGCGCCGTGAAAAACATAAGGAAAATTAAGGAAAAACGGGAATTTTTACGCAAAAAAATTTTTCAAAAAATCGAATTTGGTTTTTGGTGTAACTTTAAAACATATGACCGTAGATACATGAAATTTTCACTGGTTGTTTATATTTGCATTTTCTATACACGATAACATTTTCAAAATATTTTGAATTATTTTGAACTGTTTAGGGACATTTTCATTTTCCATTTTTTTTTAGTTTTTTTTCTAAAAATATCAATAAAATTTTATTTGTTGGGTAAAAAAGCTTGAAAATTTAATAGAAGGCTCCTAGTATATTGTTTCAAAAGCAGATGAAAAATATTAAAAATCCTTAGTCACAGTTTTTTTTTTATAAGCATTTAAAGTTCAAAAATTGACAAAATATGGAAAAATCACGAAAAATAGCAAATTATTTTGAGTTAAGAATTCGTAAAAATTTTTCTTTTTAAATCTAAGATTTGAAAATGTAATGCAAGATTACTCATAAGTTTGTCTACCTTTATCAAAAAAAAAAATGTCTACAAGCAAATCAAATTAAATTTTTATAAGCGTTTGAAATTCATATTTTTACAACATTTGATATTCACTCGATTTCTCATGTAACGATTTTCTTATTTTATTGTAATTAAAAAACGAATGACTGTAGATACTTGAAAATTTCATTGAATGTTTATATTAGCATTTTCTATACACGATAAAATTTTGAATATAATTTGACTCTTTTTAAGCTGTTTACGGACATTGTCAGTTTTCAATTTTTTTTTGTTTTTTTTCTATAAATATCAATAAAATTGTATTTGTTGGGAAATAAAGTGTAAAAATTTAATACAAAGCTCCTTTACAATAGCAGTTGAAAATATTAAATATTTTTATAAGCATTTAAAGTTCATATTTCGACAAAATTTATAAAATTTATAATTTAATAATTATTTTGTAGTTAAAAATTTATAAAATGTTCAACTTTTATAGCTAAGGATTGAAAATTGATAACAAGGCTCCACGTAAATAGGTTATATATAAATTATTTTATGCACAATAATATCATCAAATATACTTAGTAACATCATAGTCTGACTGACCGTTTTCGCTCAGAATCGTTTTTCTTATACAATGATATTATATCATTGAATTCAAATTTAATACCATCCAGTACAGTGACCCACTTGTAACCTACTGTACAGCAGAGCGACATCCACTTTTTATACTTAATTGTACGTTATGTAAACTATTAAAATTTTATTTGAACTTATATTAGCCTCAGGATAGTGAAATGTGTAAGCGTCACGATAACAGCACTTACACGGTGCGTTACTTATCGACATTAACGACAGCAAAATGTGATCCCGAAGTCCGCGATATAGGCTATGCCACACATGTGCGCCTTATAAACTCCGAAAAGGCAACTCTATTTACGCGTCGACAAAGACCCATATAACAAAATGATATAGATACATACTTCTATCTTAAATAATCTCAAGTTCGTCAAATATGGCTTAATTTTCTTGCACAAAGTCACAGAGTATAAGTTACTGTAATGACCCTTTATTTTGATTTTTTGAAAAAATTGGGAAGTTCGATTAGCCATTTGACTGGTATTTATTGTGTGTTAAGATAAAAGTAAAAATAGAAAACTTGTCTTTAAAATTTTAAATTAATCTCAAGTTTAATAGTTTTATCACAGTATCTATAATATGTATAACTAAATTTATTATGATTATGTATATACTGTGGTATGTTTAGGTACAGTTTAATCTATTTCACCCGGACATTTAGCAACACGTACCTTTCAAATATAATATCCAAAATAATTATTAAATTTTAAATTTGATAGATTTTGTCGGTTTAACTAAATATTTTAGAGATCCAAATGTAATACTTCTATTTTACGAAGTTGGTACGAATTTTTTTTATTGCTCATTATGCCATTTGACTTTGTAATATGGATGTTTCACTCTAAATATTATATATCTATGAAAAAAAAAAACTTAATTTAATTTTTAAAATATTATAATTATGGCTGTGAATATAATGCTGTAAAAATCTTGTTTAATGCATTTTAAACCTAAACAATTTTACTTTAAAATGCAACCTACATTATTATATCCTAAAAAAATTAAAGTTTTATAAAAATATCGAAAAAAGAGATTTAAAGAATGAAAAGTTGACTAATAATGAATAAAAATCTTAAAATTTAAAAATCGGGTAGGTGGAAGTCACTCTGATGTACATTGTGTCATTGTAATGGATGGTGTTAAATTTTAACTAAATTATATAAAATAATTGTACACGAGTGAGTATTTGATGATATTATTCTCATTATAAAGTAATTTATTTTACTTTTAAGTATTTGTTCAAAAGTAGGTAGTAAAACAATTACATTTTAAATTGTAATTGTATGCATCAAATATTATAATTATACACTCCAACATTTTCATATACCCATGAATAATATTTTTCAATTAAAACAAAACAACATTACTATAATAGATATTCTTGATTTTAATATATACCTAATTTTGTTCTAAATTGAACTTATAAAATGTCTGTAAAAAATAACTGTTAGTATGATCTATTTACAAGAATTTTTGTTTTAAATTTTCTATTCATAACTACAAAAGTTGAAAATTATGTATGCTTTTAACCAGTGGTCGATATGGCTCAAGATAAGAGGAGAGATGCCTCACAATTCAGATTTCCTGATATCACCATAACATTCTTCTGTACTCCCTCCGTATCCCCCCCCCCACCAACACACTTCTAGCACTGCTTTTAACTAACCGTAGAATGGACATAACCCGGGTTACTTTAATTTCGTGGGGTTACTTTGATACATTTATATTTTTATTCACAAGAGTACCATGATAATAATATAATTTTTTCCAAAAAATAGGGTTACTTTGGATATCACATTAAGAAATATATGTAACACGACGGTGTGTTACTTTGATAGCATATTAAAAAGATTAATATTTCTAAAAATAATATCAGAAAATCAAAAATTTGAAAAATTTAAAAAAATTATCAAAGTAACCCCATTTTACGGTACTAATTAATTTGTAAATTTTCAATTTAATAAATGTCATCTACATTTGAAATTTAAATGCTTATAAAAAAAAATTATGCCTATGAATCTTTGTTATTCCTCAACTGTTATTATAACTACTTATAACTTATAAGGAACCTTATATTAAATTGTGGAGCTTTATGACCCAATGAATAAAATGTTATTGACATTAATAGAATTATACTAAAATAGTACAAATATTTTTTACACAATTGCTAAAAACCATAGGTTTATAAACGTTAAAAATAAATGAGGATTATACTTTTTCTTACTTTATTTATATTCATAAGTATTAACTCAACAGGTGTATATATTTGAAACTCAAGCTTAATAATATTATGTCTTCAAAAATAGTACAATTTTACACTTTTTTTTTTGATAAATTAACTAAAATAAAAATACAGTATTGTATAAAAATAGATTTGAAATTGGCAAATCAATGCATATTTATGACTTCAGAATATTTGAAATTAACTAGGGTTTTTAAAGCGAGTGTTAACAATTTTTTTTTAATTTCTGCCATTGTTTTTCTTAGTTAAAAAAATTTTAATTCTAAATTATTATATAGATTTTAAGTACAATTTTATAATAAAAATAAATAGAACATCAGAGAAAGATTATATAAGAGAACATTCCCAATTCATTACCTTGGATTAACTCATTTAAGAGGAAAAATTACTACTTTAAGCATGTTTATCCAACTAAAACAAGTACATTTTATATTTTCCACAGTCATTAAGAATAGGTTTTTGAAAACTAATATGGGGTTAACTAAAATCAAAATGTTTTAGTCAATAATTACCTTGCATTATAAAATATATATATATTAATATAAAGAAAAGGGAATTATAATAAAAATAAAATTTGCCAATATAAATTTTCAGTGAACAAGAAAGTAAAAGTTCAAAGTAAGAATGAATTATATTGATTCACTTCTAAAAAACTAAAAGGCTGTGCTAAGAAGTGAGAGTTTCTTATAGCATTATAATATATAAAATAAATGACTTAAACAATTTAATACAAAATGATAGAATAAGGAAAAAACAAAAAAAAAAAAAATTCCAAATCATAACTAAGTGTAACATAATATATGCTTAATATAAGATTTTCAAGAGTTAATATTATTGAAGTTAAAAAGATTTAAATTTAATGTCTGACACAACAAAGTACATTTATAAATAGGACTCCAATAGGTTACAGTCTTATTTTATTTAATAGAATTAAGATTAGAATGTAATTTATTTCTAGTATTATAATTATGTTCTATAGTATTTAAACAATGTCTATATTTATTAATAAGTAAAATCAAAGATTTATAATATAACATGGATATAGGTTGAACATTAAAGTCAATGTATAACTGATTTGTTGGATATAGAAACGGCTTAGAGATAATAACTTTTATTAAACTATTAATAGTTGTATTTAAAGGAGTCCAATAATATTTATGGTACCACCCCAGAAAGGCAATTCATAATAAACTAAATATTGAACTAAAGACATATAAATAATTCTCAAGTGTTTGACATCTAAAATATATTTTAAGCTTTAAAGTTATAAAATAACTTCCTGATAGTATTAACCAATTTATTTACATGATAATTCCAATTTAGTTTTTCATCTAATATTAACCCTAAATATTTAATTTAATTTACTCTTTGAATACAATTACAGGATACAATTTCATTTTTACAATTTAAGGAATATAGACAAATGAAAAACTTATGTAAGGTAGTTGAATTTGATCTAAGATTAAATAGTATATAATTAGACTTTTTTAGGTTTAACTCTAAAAAGTTATGGTTATGAACTAGAGTTTTTACTGCATGGGTTTGCTTTATTCTAATTTATTAATAAACATTGTTTCTTATAATATACTTGTATAGTTGGCACAAGGTTATTATAAAATTTAACTTCCTTCAAGTTACATTATAAGTGTCTTGTTGATCAAAACGTGTAGCATTCTGTGTATAAAGATGTTCACATTTCCTATATAAATTGGAAAGTACAACTGCCTTAGACATTTCAAAAATAAGCCCGTGTTCATCCCTTGTAAAATCTTCAGTATTGCAAACATCCATTATAATACGTTGAAACAACGAACTTTCAGATGAAGAAATGTCATGAAAGTATTATCTGTATTATCTGAAAGGTTATTCATTTATTCAGTATTTGATTTTAATGTTTAAAGTTAAAATGTAATTTAGTAAGAATTTTTTACATAGTACTTAATACATTATTCTTCTGACGACTGTTCAGCAGCTTCATTATCTGTTGGACTTATGAATTTAACTTCAAGCACCTCATTAATTGACACTGGCAAAGCATCAGGTGCTAATAATTTGAAAAAAAATATATTATTTATAATAAAAAAGAAATAGAACATCAGAGAAAGATTATATAAAAGAACATTCCCATTTCATTAACTGATATAAAAGGAAAAATTACTTCTTTAAGCATGTTTATCCAACAAAAATAAGTTAGTTTTTTATTTTCCGCAGCCATTAAGGATAGATTTTTGAAAACTAATTTGGGATAATTAAAATCAAAATGTTTTAGTCAATAATTACTTAACATTATAAAAAAAAATATCTATATTAATATAATGAAAAGGGAATTGTGGTTATGAACTAGTGTTTTTACTGCATGGGTTTGCTTTCTTCTAATTTATTAATAAACCTTGTTTCTTATAATAAATCATAAGAAGTTTTTAATATTGTTCATTCAAATTTTTTTAAACTTATTACTTTACATAGCAAAATAAGACCTTGTATTTACATAAATTATAATAATATTATGTTAATTAATTATTAAAAAGTTAAAACAAAATAAAATAACAAATAATTGATTTTTTTCTTACCATTATCTTAAAATAATGATAGAACAGCGCCTGGTTTTAATCTTTTCTTTAATTTAGGATTCCTGAAACAATCTAGTTCAAAATGAGTACTACAAACTCTTGTAGCACTTATCAGTTTTTAGCAGGATCTTTTGTAATTCCACATTTTTCCATCCACTTTTTACTCATCGTGCTATCTTTAGGAATGCCAAAGAAACTAAGATTCTTTGAAAGCCTGTTAAAGCAGTTTTTAACGGAACATCGTAATCCAGATCCTGAAATATGATCCTTTAAAATAAAACAAAAATATATTAATATAAGTAACAGCTAGGTTTCCATATATAAAGTACAAATTAAAATATAATATGAGCTAAATACATAGTTTAGCGATATAACATTCAATAGTCTAGTTTGTATAGAGTCTATATATTTAGGATAGTCTAAAGACTATTTTTTCTAAAAGCTAGAGAGTAGGAATCCTTTCATTTCTTTGTAACCAAATTAACTACAGAGTACTGGTTGTGAATAACATAGAATCAGAATACTACACGCTGATATAGAACACTTGATAACACAGCTAACCTTTCGCAACCATTGCAGCAACGAAAACTGTCGTAACTCCATTTCACACAACTTTTTTGTTAATCTGTGGTTAGGATTTTGTATTAATTGATTGTATAAATCCTACGTAGATAAGTTAAACAATAAACTTTGTCTAATTTTGATACTTTATAGTTATGTACAAACCACACAGGGTCCGCAATCTACCGCAGGTAGATTGATTAAATGATAATATTCTGTTCGTATAATCACAAGCGAATCTCACAGACCATACCGGGTAGGATGACTATTCATTAAAATATAATATCATTTAAACTTAAAAAGATATTGCTTCCACAGTGTTACATCCAAAAGTAACACCGAACAATGCCAAGTAATTCAGCTAGTATAATTATAATTTTAAACTATTAACAGATATTTACAGCTACTCTTCTATTTCTAAACAAAAAAGGTACTTTATATAAATAAATTGTATATACCTTTATGAAACTCCTAAAATAGTACCAGTGTTGAGATCGATTCATTTGTGAAATGGAACGACAGGAAAGAGGACTAGTTTTCTGTCCAAACCTCATTGTTTCCAGTAATTATGGATTGCCGTCTTGTTGATTTAAAACTATTTACAACAGCATCTTCAATATGTTTCTCTCTATAAAATTCAGATTCTATGTAATCACTTTCATCATAATAAGCCAATCTTTTAGATTTTTAAATAATTGTAAAAACAAAATCTAGTCAAATACAATTTTCATTAACTCACCACATAATATTTTGTTCCATAGGTAAAATTATATTATTTCCAGTTTCAACATCATTACTTTTAGTAGCGTAGCTATTTCAAAATAAAAATACAATTTAAAATTAAAAATTAAATTATAGAGATCAAGAAGAATTACTTAGAAGGAAAACCATTTTGATCATAAGGTTGAGGAATAGCATTTGAAAATAAAAATTGCATTAGTCCTGGCTTATAGTTTTCTTCTAAAAAATGATCACTACATATTTTGTGCCAATCATGACAACGAACAATTCCCAAAACTTTAAGCCATTTCCTTTTCATGTAATCATTCTTGGGAATTCTATATTAAAACAAATATCAATGAATACAATAAATTGTTAATGTAAGATTAGGAAAATAAACACAAAGTAGAAACTATTAGGCTAAACCGGTTAAAAATTATTTCACAGTATCTTGCACCAGGATAACGAACCATGTCAATAAAATGATTCAAAAATTCATGTGCGTTTTTTTCATAAAAAGTTGAGGGAGTAAATTTCTAGAACCAGTTGATACTCACCCATGATAAATAACTCCTGGACAATTGACCTTAGTGTTATTAGATGTATTACCACACACTATACACGTCTTATGCATTTTTAAAACGTACCCAGTGTTATATATTATTATCAAAAGTAAAGTTAAAATAATTTATATAAAAGTGTAACCACCAAGACCATTTTTACAAGTAGGATATTGAAGTTGGCCTTATCAGTAGACAGTTATCTGTATTGCATGCAGTTGGAAATTAGAAAAAAGAAATCGATCAAGAAAATGGTTAACCTTGATCAATAAGTCTTAGAATGTATACGACACCTGTATTCCGGTCTCCTATAGATCGATGATTGTGTTTTGAGGTGTAAGTTTTCTCATGGTCCAGTCATCCATAGAATATTTGGGTGGTCGTATTGTTTAAAGGTATATGCTTCAAGTATAATACATACATAATATGTCTACTGCAATTTCCCCGAGTACTGTACAAAGCACATGAATGAAACCTAGAAAACATAAATATTAGATTTTAGTCACAAATTTGATGAGATATTATTCGTATAATTAAAAATTCTGTTTGAAAAGCACCTATTTATTATTTTAACCAGACAAATAAATACGGGAAAAATAAATAATATTCTGTCATGAATACTACGAAAACATTAGACATCCGATTAGAGTGATAAGCGAAACTCCTGTAATCACTTTCTTGGAGTATAAGTCAGCAGGTAACGAAAACTTTTCTTCGTGCCATTGGTACATAGTTACAAATTATCAAATGGTCCCCAACAGTAGGGGATTGTGAAAATATTTAGACTCTTAATGAGCATTGTCGGATTCAATTTTTTTAGTTTTTTTCCTATAAATATCAATTAAATTATATTTGTTGGGTAAAAAAGCGTGAAAATGTAATGCAAGGCTCTTGATATATTGTTACAATAGAATTTGAAAATAATAAAAATACATAGAAAAATATTTTCTTAAAAGCATTTTTCGAATTTCGACAAAATTTATCAAATTTATAATTTAATAATTATTTTGTAGTTAAAAATTTATAAAATGTTCAACTTTTATAGCTAAGGATTGAAAATTGAAAACAAGGTTCCACGTAAATAGATTATATATAAATTACTATATTCACAATAATATCATCAAATATATATTTAGTAATATTATAGGCTGGCTGATTGTTTTTAGTTTGAAATTCCTGAACATTTTTCTTATTTAATCTAAGATTTGAAAATAAAAATGTTTACAATAATTGCAAATTTTTAAGAGCGGTTTAAGTTTGTATTTTTACAAAAGTGGATATTCATTCGATTACTCATGTAGTGACTTTCTTATTTTGTTATAATTTAAAAACAAATAACCGTAGGTTATACTGTAACAAAAAATCTCAAAATATAAAAACGCTATTTTTTTATAGTTATTTTATGTTAAATTTTGGTGGAACTTACATATTAATTAACCAATAATTAAGATTTCAGTTATTTTTTGTAATTTTATAATATTAATTCAACTAACAGAATATACCGTATTAATAATAAGTAGAGCGCGGATTTCTATGCAATTGCATATTTGTTTCCTTTTAATATTTTTGGATTTTTGTCAGTATTCTCTACGAATCGTCATAATTTGAAGCAAATGGTGAAATTTTTTTTTGCATATTTCTGCATATTTCAATGTTATTGCATAATTTTGCATATTTAGGCAAAATTCAAAATGTATTGCATATTTATTGCATATTGAAGCAAAAATTTAAAAAAATGTATAAATAATAATATTTTGTCAAGTAGAAAAATTAAAAATACATTTTATGGGCACGACGTAAACTTAATCGCTCTTGCTCTATCAGTCGGTTATCGTCGTTATCGACATACCACTCTGTTACATCGACGATTAGAAAATATATATGAATGCATATGATCATTCATTTTAATAGTAAATAAAATTAAAAATATTTAAAGATAAATTTATATAAGTATTTAATATTTTAGTATTTATGTAATTAATTGTTATAAGAAGTTTAATTTGTAAATTGTAAATAAATAAAAAAAATGAATTTCATGATTTTTACTGCATATTATATGGCATATTTTGATACTTTTTAGTGCATAAAAATCCGCGCTCTAATAATAAGGAATAACAATATAAATATAATATAAAAATCCACACTGACAAACCGTCACCACTCAGAATCGTTTTTCGTACACAATGATATATCATTGAATTCAAATTGAATACCATCCGTTATACAGTGACCCACTTACCCACCTTCTTAGTGTTTTCGGATGGGTAAATGTTGGAGGGAATATTGATGCGGATATTGGAGGAAATTATAAGAACAAGAATGTAATTTATAAGTTAATTTTAACTATTTTAAATTTAGTTTTCATTCGGTCAATTATTTTTTAACCTTACTGATTTTTATTGATATAAAATTAATAAATAATAATGAGTTGTTTTTAATCAAATCTAAGTTACGTTGATTTATTAATAATTTAATATTATTTATAATAAAATTATTATTGACGATGCATATTATAAAATCATTTACTTTTAAACATTGCAAACCATATTACTGACTACACATAATGCATATACACAAATATATATTTTATATATTAAAAAAATAATTAACTGCTTAAGTTAAGTTAACAAGTTAACTGTAAGTTTCCATGTAACCACATTAAGTTTAAAAAATTTAGGATGACTATTAACTACAAACTTTTTAAAATGTATCCTATCAAATTATCTTAACTCAATTAAAAATCATGTATCACTAAATTGCCCTGCAGGATTTTATATAAATATATAATACATGGTTTATATATTATTAATATATTATACTAGCTGCTCCTACTACTACTGTACACACTCCGATGCCCGTAAAAAATAACAAATTTTAAAACATTGTGATTATTCAACTTCTTTTGGGTCCAACTCATCCTCCCTGGTAGGTAATCCGACAAGTAGGCAATGTTCGAAAATTCCATATGAGTATGGTTACAATTGATCTACCCGATTAATCCCCTTTGTCGGGCGCGTACAAGTAATTTATTGAAAAATATGCTTATAATACGCCTCGCACACATTTTTAGACGTTGGAAATGTCGCGGTAGGTACTGCGGTAACCGTGACAATATAATTGTTTCTGCGGTGTTAATATATTATTTTGTGAGCACAATGTTATCGATCACCGTAGCGATATCGCATTAGGATACATATTTTATATTGGAAAGCCATTATAGAACTTGGACCTATATCGATATTACTATTTTCGTTCGTATTGTTATCATTTTTGTGTATACATTACATATTCAAATTCTGATTCTGAAGATACAATATAATATTTTACACTTGATCGATTATTATATTTATTAAATTATAATTCCTTGGTACCAATGTACTAGTATAGTGTACTAGTATATTTTTTTGTTTTTTTGTTTAATTATTTAAAATTATTGCTAAGTGTTATCCCAAAAACAAAAACCTTTACGGCATAGATAAAGTTCTTCCTTATGTGTTGTGGGATTTAGGTAATTCTTCTATAAATACAGAGGAAGCATAGTTGTCCCGCACAAAACAGTTTTTGCTATGTTCTACATAGTACATTGTAAGACGGTGACAATGCATATTGCATACGGGTAGAGCGTCCTCTATATATATATAATAAATATGATAATTTAGGTACAATATTCAAAAGAGAATATACTGCTTTCGTGCATTTGAATAATGCGATCGGTGCGTCGAGAAACGCTTGATCAAGCTAACAATGGCGAGGAAACGTAAAAAAAAATCGTAAATTATTTACAATGATGCGCTGCGCTCGGACAAAAAAAAACGAAAATATCCCCCGACTTATTTTCAACACCACTTCAAGTTGGTCACAGGTTAACCACTGTAGAACCACTCTTACCATTTTCTCATATCACTCACGAGCACCCGAGTATCTAGACACGGTCTATATTTTTTGTGTCGTGTCATTTCTTTTGAAGGTAAGTTTTTATTATTTTAATGCATTATATTAATTAGACGAAAAAATACATATTCTGATATTTATTACTTATATAAAACTTGACTTTTAGGTATTTTTATTAAATATTTATCTTAAAATTGATATGTTGGACAATATGAGACGAGGCACAAAAAGTTTACTTATTGATAATAGTTTTTTCTGATTTAAATTTAAAATAATTTATTTTTTACTATTTTTTCATAGAGTATTATTAACCATTTATAACGATAATTATAATTGATTTTTAAATTTCCTTTTAGTTTTAAGGCAATCAAACCCTGGGCTTAATATACAATTTACAATGCAAAATACAAAGCAATTCCAGAATCCAGGAGATGTAAACCAGCCAAATCATATGAAAAATCATCATTCATTGATTATGAAGTATTGCAATCCTTAAGAAAGTAAGTGGTAAGTGATTTAAACTGATAGATAAATATTAAAAAGAAATTTTGTTTTTAGTGGTAAAGTTTTTTGTGATATTAAACTTGAAACAGATGATAACAAAATAATATTCGCACATAAAGTAGTTTTAGCATCGGCCAGTCCATATTTCCACGCTATGTTCACAAAATTTCTAGAAGGGAATCTTGATCTTGTAGTTATAAGACAGATAGACTCAACCGCTTTACTACTCTTGGTAAACTTTATTTATTCGGGGAAAATTATGGTCACTGAAGAAACCGTCCAGGTAATAATAAATTAAGTTTTATTTAACTATAGAAAACTAAATTATTTAAATTGTATATTGTTTATTTTTCAAGATTTTGTTACCAGCTGCAAATCTCTTGCAGTTAGAAGAAGTAAAAGAGGCATGTTGTGATTTTTTACAAACACAACTCTGCCCTGCAAATTGTATCGATATAAACGCAATAGCTAATTTATATAGCTGTACAGAATTGTTAACAAGTTCAGAACGATATATTCAACAACACTATTCGTACGAAATATTATTTATTATTATAATTCTATACGTTTTATTTATTATTGTTATATTTTGATTGTTAGAGAAGTTGTTGGTTGTGACGATTTCCTATCTTTATCATCAGCACAAGTAATTAAGTTGATCTCCAGTGATAAACTTAAAGTTTCATCTGAAGAAAAAGTAGGCAAACTAAAACTGATTAAATTGTTATATTTTAGTATTGGCAAAGGAAAAATTCAGTAACCTTCTAATATGTAATATGAAGTCTAATTAATTTATATTTATTGTTTTAGGTATTTGAAAGTGTTATTCTTTGGGTAAAACATGAATTAAGTTCAAGAAAATGTTTTTTACCCCAATTAATGGAATACGTACGTTTACCATTAACATCAAAGAATTATATAATAGATAAAGTTGTTGAGGAACCTCTAATTAAAAATTGTTTTAAATGTAATTTTTTTCTTTAAATATACTTTTACTGTGAATTAATTTATATTTTATAATATATATATATTTATATTACTAATTTATTAAGGTAAAGATTACATAAGTGAGGCATTAAATTTTCAAATACTCAAGGCAGCAGAACTTATTCCACAAAACATCCGGCATAAACCTAGATATGGAGATAAAGTATAATTTTGTTATCATTTATTTCTCTTTCCAATATACTTAACATTTTAATATTATGAAAGGTTATATTAGTTGATGGTGGAATGGATACTAATGTAAGTAAGGGTATAGAATGGTACGACCCAAAAACGGACCGATGGCAGTATGCACCAGAAATGTTTACAACCCGTGAAGGAGCTGGTCTAGCCGTAGTCAAAGATAATTTAGTGTTTGCTGTGGGTGGTGTTGATAAAAGTCATGTTACAATTGTTCGTTCGGTTGCTGTGCTGGATGTTACTTCAGAATCACCATGTTGGACACAAACAGTTGACATGATAGTTAAACGAGAATTTCCAGTAGTTGGTGTAATAAATGATTATCTATACGTCGTAAGTAATGTTATAATATGATTAATACTTCTTTATTTCTGTTATGAAGTAGTCAATAATAAATTATATAATACATTTTAGGTTGGCGGATTTAATACTGATGATGGAGATTTAAATAGTGCAGAAATGTTTGACTACAATACTCAAGAATGGCGTATGATATCTGGTTTACCTTTTAAAAGATGTTCCTTTGGGGCCGGAGTCTTGAATAATCTTTTATACGTGGTAAACTATTTTATTATATGATTTTAAATTTTTAATATATTTGTTATAATAATAATAATAGTAGGTGGAGTAAATTAAATTCTCATGAAAACGAAATATATCTACAAAATAAAATATTTCTAGACAGTAGGATTGACCATTTCACGTACATAATCCTTATCAGTGGAGAAATTTTCACAATCTGAATTATAAGTAGGTAGTAATAAAGTTATTACAATCATCAGAAATTTACGAAACAATATTGTATTTCGGATCTCCTGGAATCTTTCTTGAGTATAAAACCAATAAAAATAAGATTGAATGTAAAAAGCAGGCACCATCACCGATAATTTTTGTATCTATTTGAGGTGTCAACATTCCATTAACAAAAAGCTCTTCAATTAAAATATCTGAATAATCATTGAATAGACACATTTTTAAATAATTAGCCAATAAAATTAATAAAAACGATATAATTCAGTTCAAATGAAATAAAGTTGTTATAATAATATAACGACTATGTTTAAAGAATATATTAAAAAATAATAATGGTCATCATGAAAATAAATTATAACAATAACAATATACTAACAATAATAAAGTTCTTTGTATATAGGTATACAATTTACACCTAAATTTTATTTTATGCTGATTTTAACACCTTAGACTCAACATTTTGCAAAAATCTTTTCTTAGTGCACGGTGAAATTATAATATTCATCAACCCTATAGCTCTAATAGGTTTGACGTTGTTATGAATCAGTCACTCAGGACAATCTCGTTTATATATATAGATTAGCATAATTTATCAAAATTGCTTTTTTAATCTATAATAATTTTGAACTTATGTCATATTTCAATTGATATGCTAATTTATAATACATGTTTGTAATTAAAAATAATAATATTGTATTCATTCAACTTTTAATAAATATGTACTCTATCACTTTCATTGAAAATGGTATGCGATTATATTATATTTTCGGTTTTTTTTCTACTTCGCAATTTGTATTAATTTTATTTTATAGGTAGGAGGATATGATCAATTATTACGGGATTTAGACACTGTTGAATGTTATCATCCCATTCTTGATACATGGAAACCAGTTGCAAAAATGTCCGTGTGTCGCAGTGATGTCGGAGTAGGAGTTTTAGACGGTGTATTGTATGCTGTAGGTGGTTATGATGGATTGAACTATCTTAGTAGTGTTGAAACATACAGACCAAGTACAGGAGTTTGGACTACTATAACAGATATGCATTTTCCTCGAAGACATGCCGGTATATCTTGTTGTTTAATAATTCTAATTTGTTGTAACAAAATGTTTGTCAATATATTAAATTTAAGTTAAATTTTCAATATAGGAGTAGTTGCATTAGACGGTTTATTGTATGTTGTCGGTGGATATAGCGACTCTTCCTATTTATATTCTACAGAATTTTACAACCCACAAACCAATTCTTGGACCATGGTCACAGCGTCAATGAATGATAAACGGATTCATGCAGAAGTACTAGTCATTAATAGGCCAAGATATTTTACAACTTGTTAGCATTCATGATTTTTATTTGATACAATTTATTAATGTTTTATTATATTATATTATAGTATACTTTTTTGTTTTGTTTTGTTTATATTTAACATTATATTCTTTCTATAATTTGATGCTTTTTGGTATGGTTACTATTATTTATGTATTATTTATGGTGTCCTTTACTTTTTATACATAAATATAGTATTTAATATGTATTTTAATCTTTTAATATTATATAAATCTATTAATAATTAATTAAAATTATTTTAATAAACATAATGTATACCTTACCTTGTCTTCTTGCATTCTCAAAAATTATAAAGGAGGGAGAGGGTTAACCTTATGCCCCCCCCCCTGTGAGTACGCCCATGATACTTTATAATTTCAAGTGATAAGAAATTACCAATAAATGGGCAAAATATTAAAAAAATTTTTTGGGGGGGATGATATAAATAATTTTAACCGGCTACCGACTAAAATGGATAGTTAATCCAACTAAACTAAAAAGTTCTGAAAACTTCAAAGAAAAATATACTAAACATTTTGTACAGGTAAACCAACTAAAATATTTATTTGAAACAGCTAAAATAATAGTTGATGTAATTAGACAGTATAGTTTGGCCAACTAAATGGTTTACCTAAATAAATTTAGTAACTACAACTAATTGTCCAGTTATGCCATATAAAACTGTCATTTTTGGTTGGAGTAACTGTAAATTTAGTTATACCAACCAATATTTTTTTTCCGTGACTCGCTCAATTTCTTACCATCTCAAAACCTTTTACGAAGAAGTGTACAGATGTAAGATGAATGTTATTTTTCATTTTTATTATCGACCAACCTAATTCCAACTTGTTCCTATACGGCTATTATACCTACGTTTATTTATACACTAAAATACAGTGTCAGCACTTATAGTCGTATAGGCTACTGCCTAATCTGGCTACCTAAATAAAAGTTATAACACGAGTAAAAACATTAAAAATGAGGAGTCATTCTATTTTTTTGAACAGTAAGAAAAATTTTCACAATAATAAACATCGCCGTAAAATGTACGTAAATTTACCCTTACTCTTAAATTTACAGTGCTCACATCACTAGTTCCACACAGCCAATGGCTTGGAAGTGATCAACTTCTGTTATTTGAAATTTTATCAAATAAATTGTAAAACTATAGTTGGAAAATAAATAAATATTATTATTAAACTTTAATCTATAAGAAACTTGTAGTACCTATAAATTAAAATTTTTTTTAATTCAAGTTACATTTAGTAAAAAAAATCATTAATTGTTCAAGAATTTGTTAATTTGTTTATTGTTTTACTATAATTAAGTATAAAAAATAATTGTTATTTTCCTTCAGGATATTTATTTATTTTTTATATGGTAAAAATATATTAGATAGGTACCTAAATAAATAAATGTTTATATATTTTGTTTAGCTAGTCGTTTTACAATGGTGTTCATTTTTTTATCCTGTATAAGGAGTGCGTCGATTTCAACTGGCGTAAGTAAATTCCAACTACAGGTGAATAAAGGTACATGTAAATTCTGCCAGTAAAAAAATTAATATTGATAAACACATCCTGTCTATAAGAAAAAAGTTCTTATAACTTAATTAAGTTTTTACAAAGTACCTAGTTTTTAATAATGATAAAGTGCTACAAGGGTTTGTTGCACTCATTTTGAACTAAATTGTTTCAAGAATCCTAAATTAAAGAAAAGATTAAAACCACACACTGTTCCATCATTATTTTTAGATAATGGAAACTATTTGTATAAAAGACCTTGTATTAAATTGTCTAGCCATACAAATTAACTGTGGTTTTGACGAAATTTGAACTTTAAATGCTTATAAAAAATAACCATGATGCCTATGTATCGTTAATATTTTACCTATAATAAAAACTTACGTATTACATTTTTAAGCTTTTTGACCGGACAAATAATTTTTTATTGACATTTATCGAAAAAAAATTTAAACCAATCAAATACAATCCAAGTGAGGATGGTATAATCAAGATGGTTACCAACCAATTTAAATAAATTTTCATTTTTTTCTCCAATTATTTTAAAAAGCACTGAGCATTTTCAATTTCGACCGGCTAAAAGTACCAACTAGATCCAATTTGCTTCCAAAACATACATTGGGTATCGAAGCCATGATTTTTTTGTCCAGTCTAATAATTTCAGACGTTTATTTGAGGTATTTTAAAATGTTTGTAACTTTTCAACTTTTCTGGTTAAGTGTTCAGAGCATTTTTTCTACCAGAAACGTTGAAAATTTACAAACATTTTAAATTACCTCAAATAAACGTCTGAAATTATTAGACTAGACAAAACAAAAATTAAATTGTAACTAATTTTCAAGCACCCCCCACATTGAAAAATTCTGCGTACGCCACTGACTACAATCGTGTGCATGCGTGTACAAAAAATAAGTACTTAAATTAAGCAAAAGATCTTGGTCTTCATGGCTCATCAAAATTATCATACACAAGAAGATTGAAATTATTGATGCCATATTTCGATATTTCTGCATCTATTCCCTCAGTGTATACTCTTAATGCCAAATGTAATGTATTGAAAGTCATTCAAGATTATATGAAAAATGATCCTAGCTCTACTCAGACTATACAATGCTCAAATAAAAACTGTCCTGAAGAAGATCAAATAAGGCATTCAGCTTCAATAATAATAAATGACTTACACAAAATACTTGAAAAAGGGTTTTCATGTCTAAATATGTTATTGGAAAAATATTTAAAATCAGAAAGAAAACGATGCATTTATAAACATTGAAACGGCATATTAAAGAAAGAGTTTAATTAGTCATATTTTTATTGAAACAGATCAATTATCAATGGACTCATCCACATTTACGTGTCTTTTAAACCAAATTCCAATGAACATAAATCTAAACAATGAAAAGTAAGTGTTTAAAAAACTATTTAAACTTAAAATAGGACAATAATAATTTGGTTTTGTTGACGTAATAATCAATCAGCAAAAATTATAAAAAAAATAACAATTATACGATAAAACAATATTATTAATCATTTTTATTAAGCTATGGTTAGCATAGTTATTAATTATAAATAAGATAATAAGAATTTAATTTTTTTAATTGTTTTATAACATATTTTATCATAAAAAGAAATATAAACATATACGCATTATAATATAAGAAATTAAAAAAAAAAAATTAAAAATGTATGAGTCTAGTATTACTTAATGTATGAATTGGTTTATAAGTACATAATAGAAAAAACAATAAAAAACGGAGATTTAAACAAACACAAAGGCATAGTCATTAATCATTTGTTTAATTTGATTTAGATTTAGATTATATTAATAATTGTACATTTTTTTATCAAATATAGATTTTCATTAAGATATAGATTTTCTATTGACATTTTAATTTTATATCATGAGTGGAACGATGAATGTATTGATTTTACAATGATATGTGTTTTTATATTTTTTTTTATTTTTTTTTTTTTGTGTCTGTGTACACGATAAGTAGTTGAAATAATACTTCGATTTTCAACTTCAGTATCTTTTTCGATTGGAAAGTGAATATCGTGGTCATTGAGGAGGTCAAAATTTAAAATTCCCAGTAATTTACAAAAGCGCTAAGAAAAACAAAAGAAAAAAATTAAGGAAAAACGGGAATTTTTACGCAAATCAATTTTTCACAAAAAATTTGTGTACAACTTTTTTATAACTTTAAAAAAATGACCGTAGATACATGAAATTTTCACTGGTTGTTTATATTTTCCATTTTCTATACACCATAACATTTTCCAAATATTTTGACTTATTTTAAGCTGTTTACGGACATTGTCCGTTTCTATTTTTTTAGTTTTTTTCTATAAATATATTATAAATAATATTTATTGGGAAATAAAGCGTGAAAATTTAATACAAGGCTCCTGATATATTTTTACAATAGGAGTTGAAAAATATTAAAAATACATAGGCAAAATTTTTTTTATAAGCATTTAAAGTTCAAATTTCGACAAAATTATAAAAATTTATAATTTAATAATTATGTGTTGTTAACATTTATAAAATGTTCAACTTTTATAGCTAAGGATGAAAATCGAAAACAAGGCTCCACTAAATAGGTTATATATAAATTACTTTATGCAAAATAATATCTTCAAATATACTTAGTAACATCATAGTCTGACGACCGTTTTTCGCTCAGAATCGTTTTTCTTATACAATGATATTATATCATTTAATTCAAATTTAACACCATCCATTACAGTGACCCACTTGTTACCTACTGTACAGCAAAGTGACATCCACTTGCCCACCTTTTTATCCTTAATTAGCTATAAAATTTAAAACTTTAAACTAGGTACTTAATAATTTGTACACTTAAATTTGATAAATTTCATTAATATTTGAACATAAAACGCTTAAAAAAAATTAAACTTGAATAATATGTATTTTCAATATTTTTCAACTGCTGTTGAAACTATATATCTAATTTACAACTTTTTGACCCAACGAAATACACATTTATTGATATTTATAGAAAAAAAAACTAAATAAATTAGAAACTGAAAATGTCCGGAGCCGCTTAAATTTTAAGTATCTACCAAAGCGGTTATTGGTTTTTGAAGTAAAACAAAATAAGAAAATTGCTGCATGAAAAATCGATTGAATATCCGTATTGTAAAAATGTCAAAACTTAAAACGCTCATAAAAATGTAAGTTGACTTTCATGTAGAGATTTGGTCTTTGATAAAAAGACAAACTTATGAGGAATCTTTTATCAAATTTTCAAATATTAGATTATAAAAGAAAAATTTTTATGAATTTTTATCTCAAAGTAATTTGTACATTTTTGTGGTATTAAATAGGTACTTATAAAAAAATTGTGACTAGATATGTATTTTTAATATTTTTCAACTACCATTGTATTAGACATTATATTAGATATTGTATGCACTGTGTTATATGTATTTATTTTTTTTATATAATTTTATAAACTTCGTTAGAAATCTAAATTTGTATATTTATTAACTCATATTAGACGCAAAATGAGTAGGTACCTTACTATACTTACTTAGGTAAAAATATTATACGACATACAGAAATATACTATATAAGTACCTATATTCAGTACAGTTTCTGTAAGTAAATGCCTGTGAAAAAAAAATATTACCTATAAAGGCTATATCAGTCTTGCTTTTAAAATTCAGACAATATTGATTTTTAATAATCAATTAAAGACTATTAAAATTATTATCGTTGATAATTAAATGACGAAAGCAAAATAATATTATTATACAGGGCCTAAAATTGTGTGCAGTAGCTAATGTTAAATGTGCAGTAGCAATTTTAAAAGCGTGCAGTACTTATTTTTGGCTTTCATACATTTTTATTTGATTAATATTCAATATTGATTATTGAAAATTACTAATCAGCATATTGCATTCGTTAGGCATATTGAGGTAAAATCCTTAACACTAAACGTAATACCGACTACACCATATTCTGGACGGCTTATAATATAATAAGTATATTAACCCAAGCTATTTCGTTTTTAATTTTAAAATGTTTAGTCATATAGGCATACCTACACCCTATAGGTATCTAGGAATTTTATAGAAAATTGTCTTAGATTGTATAATAACTAATTATTAATGAATAGCAAAAACAATAACTATGCAATGAAGTTATATGTGGCGTGCGCACCACTAAGTACTAGGTCTATGTTCATTATTTAAAAATATTTTTGTGTGGAATTAGGTGTGCAGTAGCAAATTTATAGTTAAATTGGAGTTACCGTGCACCCTCCCCCCCAAAAGTGTATTTAATCCATACACACATAGAGCTAGTAGTCAATTTTATTTTATCCACAGATTACAGACTACTTACATCACAATAAAACGATTTTGGTATATTGATACGATTATTAATTATTATTAAAGATCGGATTTATATGTTTTTACATATCGTTACTGAGTCTATGCAATCTTATGAGAGTAAAAAATGTAAACGATTCATTCAATTCCGAATACGTTGAAAAAAGATTTTTTTGCATATTTGAGAATATTTCATAGGTTAGAGAATATTTAACCCATTTAACATATTTTGGAATATTTCGTAAATTGTGAGAAAAATGTTGTATTTATTTTGAATTTTAATATGACGGTACCACAAAATTTTTTTTGAAAATTTCCATTTTTTTTTTTTTATCATATCCAAATTTTATTAAAGTGCAATAGTATTCCATTAGAAAACGCAACTTTTAATAAATACTTAATATCTCACTACTAAAAAAATGTTGAAAAAAAAATTTAAAAATTCATATTTAATAGCAAATAATGATGTTTATTGTTTATTTTTGCATTTTTAGCATTTTTTTCATATTTTTTAAATTTTTAAGAGAATATAATGAGAATATTTGAAGGTTTTTTAGAGAATATTAGCATCATATTTTAGGTATTTTAAGAGAATATAAATCCAGTCTTTAATTATTATACATACCTGATTTTACGGTAAATTTACTGAAGTACACAGACGGTGAATAGGTAGCAAAATAAAAATCCACGGAAAAAAAATCCTGTTTCTAGGAAAAATGATCCCCAGCCTAGAATATTACTCACGAGTCACAATCACATGAATAACCGGTTCATCAAATATTTTTAAAAGCTAATTAGTGTAATTATCACATTGTAAATTTTATTGCAAAATACACACTGCGAGGTTTAGGAAAACTTATCATTAAAAAAATGTATGTATGTAATTAGTAAATAATTTTCAAACATTAACAATAATATACAACCTATATTAATGGTTCTTTTTAAAGAATAGGTACCTTTTGTGTTTATAACTTTATTATTTATTAAATTAGAAAACACTATTTATTAGAGCTAATTATTTATTAAATAGAAAACATCATATATGAAAATAGTATTACACATAACACCATCATGCATATATACTTATTACAAAAAATTACACAATTACTTTTCAAGAAAACAAGAGATGAATGAAACAGTGTCACCAACACCACAGCACCAACGTTAATTAACTATTATTTGATAATTATTTGTATTATTTAACGTACCGAACAAACAAAATATTTTTATTTTTATTTTATAATATTTTAAATATTTTATCTGTACCTCGGTAAAACTTGTAAAAAAGACTCCTAGTAATAATTTTGAAAATTTTAGTAGTATCTATTTCTTAATGTAAATATAAAATTTAAAATATAAAATAATTATTACAGGCTATCACACACTTTTTAATTTCGTATTGCACACAATTTTAGTCACTGCGGCGCCATATTAATATGATATTATATTCTATCTGTGTCGTCGACGATTAACCAATTTCCCAAGTAGGAATAAAATAATAATATAGAATATTATATATAATATATATAATATATATATATATATAATAATATAGACAACACCCAGTTTTTTAGTTATCTTATAATTTTAGAATACACGTTTGATAAAAATTGAAAACTAATACTCCACGTTCATATCTATTTTAACCTCCATAGAACAATTTTAAGCGAGTTATGCGAACTTTAAGATATACAAACAATTTACAGTTTTAAAATACTCAAAGCGTGCTTTAAAATTAAAATATAACGAAAAGCCCACGATGAGGTGGTCTAGATAATAATCTTACCTTTAGATTTTATTAGAGGTCGATCCACTCTAATTTTTAAACTAATGGAGCTACATGTGTTTCCTGAGCGTATAATTTGCTGTGTCAAGCATTATTTTTTTTATAGTAAGACGGAGAGAACACATGCGAGTATTACATGAAACACTTGGATTTATCAACGGTAATGCATTTTTAACTGTACAGCAGATCGACATCCACTTACCCACCTTTTTTAATATACTTTTTTTTTATTAAATATAATTTTTTTTATAAACTTAATTAAATAAAAAAATTAGAGTTTTTATTTCCATTTATTTTCACTTAATTAAATATACGTGTTTTATCAATTAAAGATTTTTTATCAAATATAGATTTTTAATAAATATATATTTTCTATTTACATATTTTGTTTTATTTTATTTAGATTTTATTTTATTAAATATATATTTTTTTATTAAATGGTGATATTTTACAAATTTAATCCAAATAAAAAGACTAATTGAATAAAAATACCATATGTATAAAAATAAAAATAAACGGCTTACGTCTTAATAATATTACTAATAAAATAATAGGCATAAATTACTATCCTATAATTATTCATTTTCCTGTTCTTTATATTATTTTTTATTAATTGTGTGGCTCATGATTCTTTTGATATCCGGCCACGGCCGCCCTTCTAAAAAGTCACTATAACTACTACACTATAAATAATATTTACATATTTTATGATTTGTATAAAATAATGTATAACAATAATTTTTTATAATTTATTTTATAAAATATACTCAAAGTTACCTAATAAAAAATACATAAAATCTATATAATTTACATTTATTTTTTAGGTTCACATTAGTTGCTGTAATACATTATATATCATTCCACTACGTGACCTACGTGAGATGAGGATTCGATCAATGGAAGATACATAATGACTTGGAAAAAAAAATTAAAAAATTAAAAACATAACGAATACAACAATAAATCCACATGCTGTAATGTATATCAGAGAATAATTAAGTTAAAAAAAGCAAGAAGCAATTAACAGTTAACTATCTTATTACTTGTATGATTTGTCATTATTTATTATTTTATATTTTTAATATTTCTAAATAATTTAAATAACGTTGATTATAAATTTATTAAATTATTTTTATGTTTTTAGTATTATAACATATTCAGTTCATATATAAAAAAGGCAAATAAATTTAAATTGATTTAAAAATTATTTTTTATAAGTATGTTTATTTAATTAATGACAGAATAAAGTAAAACTGTATTATGAATTGTAGTGTTTTTAACTACAGTAAAAAATTATATTTAATGTTATACTTATACCACTTATACGTAGATCAAACATTTAATTATTCATAACAAAGGATATGTGTTAAAGAGTTTAAAATAAAACATACTTTGTAAGGTGTTTACTAAAATAATAAGAGATAATCATATTGAATTCTTGCAGAATACTGAGAATTGACTTGAAAACTTTCCTAAAAAAAATACCAACACAATCGGATAAGTTGGTGAGCTGAATTTTTTTTTCTTAAATCGGCCAAAAATAGAATTTTGATTTGCTAACTTCAAAAATTGTTTTGCTATTATTTGCTAACTATTTGCTCACTACCTGTGTTTTTTTGGAGACGATCGGACAAAGTGGGTGGGCTGAAATTTTTTTTTCTTAAGTCGGCCAAAAATAGAATTTTGATTGGCAGCGTCGTTCATACAATAAAATATTTATATACTACTATATTGGATAATTTATTTTTAAAACTAACAGCGTTGTCGGTTGCTAATCGCTATTATTATTATATTAATTTCCATTTTCTACTGTGACCTGCGACCAAATAAAAAGTAAGATGCGTGACAAAATAGATCTACTTTATAGATAGCGGATTTCATTCGTCTTCTAAGCATTAAGAAAAATTATACTTTTAACTATTTGCCCTCTTAGGACTAAAGAGGGAAATACATGTATCCAACAGTAAAATTTTTAGGCCGTGATTACAATTTTCATCTAATTTTCGTTTTTTTTTTTTTTTTAAATAAATGTTTAGTAAATTATTTTGAATGCATTTTTCGTTTTAAATGAAGTACCTTGTCGGGTGGCACTATTGAGTGCCCTCCCTTATCTGTCAGTCTCGCTATGTAAATAATATCTTAAATCAAAATTACTTATTGTTCAGATGTTTTATAAATTTTAATTAAATATACTTTTAGTAAAAAAAAATTAAGTACCTTGGTGTACCTTAATAAAACATTGCATTGTAAAAATGATTTAATATGTCCATTTTTTAGGTTTTTATTGCGGTAAAATACATTTTTTATGGACATTTTTAGCCAATTTTTCGAGCATTTTTCGACGAATTTTAGATTATTTAAATTCGGGCCTAGTCATGATATTTTATTAATATGTCGATAATAATAATGTATTGACGGCCGACGTATTCCAGGTCCCTGCAATGTAAAATTGATTAAGATAAATTTAAATGTGTCTTAGAAAAAAAATGAAGGATATACAATTTTAAAACTATTGAAACTTACTTTGAAGATCAAAATGTTAATTTAGATTTAACGCCAATTTTTTTAAATTATTTCAAGTATGCACTGATAACAAGTGTAGATGCATCAAAATGATGAGCGTATTTTTTCATTATATTAACATACTTTAAGTAATAGACGGTATAATTTTCAAGAACATAGTTAAGAACTGTATATCATTTTTTATACATTTTAATTCAGAAAAAAAATATATTTTAATTTTTAAATACCTTTGTTTGGTATTTTTTTTATACTATTTTATAATTCTGTAATATTTTAATATCCGTCATATTATTTAAGTAAGCAATTATCTATTTTATATTATATTATATTATTTTTTTTATGTAACTTTTATGTACTTTTCATTGAAATTATAATTTATTTATATTGCAATTATTTTGATATAATATTTTCATTGAATTTTTGATATATTTTTAGTGCAATTTTAACATACAATTGTATCCGGTCTATAATATTAACTAGGGCTCAGAATTTGTAGCAAAAAGAATCCTTAAAAATGTATTTTAAGTAATCAATAAAAACCAAAAAAAGCATTCATTAAATTTAAATTACACATTGAATAAAATATTAAAAAAATTAAGGTCACTCTGTGTACAGTAAGTGTTAAGTTGTTTAAATGTTAAACTACTTATATTTGAATTCAATAATATAATATAATATCATTGTATACGAAAAACGGTTCTGAGCGGAAACGATTTGACATCAAAGTATATTTTATTTTATTATTATTAACAATACGGTACCTACTTAGCCGGTAAGTTGAGTTAATATTATTTGTATATAATAATATACTTTAGAAGTTTCAAGTACGCACGAATAATATTTTTAAAATATAAAACAAAACTAAAACCGTTCTTCTTCGTTTAAATATCTAATTTCGTTCAAAATTTGAATATAAAATAACTATAAAAAAAACTCTGTTTTATATTTTTCAGATTTTTTGGTTATACACAAAAAAAATACTTAAGTAAAAGCTTGTTTTAAATTTTTTATTTTTAGCAATAAAGGTTGAACATTTTATGAATTTTTAATTTTAAAATTCGATAAATGCTCTCGTATTTAATTGTCGCGCTTTTTGACCCAACAAATAAAATTGTGTGGAAATATATAGAAAAAATAACTAAAAATATCGGATATGTGGGTGTCACTCTGCTGTACAGTAGGTTAATATTGGGTCACTGTAATGGTATTAAGTGAGAATTAAATTATATAATATCAATGTGTATACGAAAAATGATACTGAGCAGATACGGTTTGTCAGCCTAGGATATTTTATTATATGTCGATAATAATAATGTATTTACGGCCGACGTATTCCAGGTCCCTGCAATGTAAAATTGATTAAGATAAATTTAAATGTGTCTTAGAAAAATGATGAAGGATATACAATTTTAAAACTATTGAAACTTACTTTGAAGATCAAAATGTTAATTTAGATTTAACGCCAATTTTTTTAAATTATTTCAAGTATGCACTGATAACAAGTGTAGATGCATCAAAATGATGAGCGTATTTTTTCATTATATTAACATACTTTAAGTAATAGACGGTATAATTTTCAAGAACATAGTTAAGAACTGTATATCATTTTTTATACATTTTAATTCAGAAAAAAAATATATTTTAATTTTTAAATACCTTTGTTTGGTATTTTTTTTATACTATTTTATAATTCTGTAATATTTTAATATCCGTCATATTATTTAAGTAAGCAATTATCTATTTTATATTATATTATATTATTTTTTTTATGTAACTTTTATGTACTTTTCATTGAAATTATAATTTATTTATATTGCAATTATTTTGATATAATATTTTCATTGCATTTTTGATATATTTTTAGTGCAATTTTGACATATTTTAAACACAATTGTATCCGGTCTATAATATTAACTAGGGCTCGGAATTTGTAGCAAAAAGAATCCTTAAAAATGTATTTTAAGTAATCAATAAAAACCAAAAAAAGCATTCATTAAATTTAAATTACACATTGAATAAAATATTAAAAAAATTAAGGTCACTCTGTTGTACAGTAAGTGTTAAATTGTTTAAATGTTAAACTACTTATATTTGAATTCAATAATATAATATAATATCATTGTATACGAAAAACGGTTCTGAGCGGAAACGATTTGACATCAAAGTATATTTTATTTTATTATTATTAACAATACGGTACCTACTTAGCCGGTAAGTTGAGTTAATATTATTTGTATATAATAATATACTTTAGAAGTTTCAAGTACGCACGAATAATATTTTTAAAATATAAAACAAAACTAAAACCGTTCTTCTTCGTTTAAATATCTAATTTCGTCCAAAATTTGAATATAAAATAACTATAAAAAAAAACTCTGTTTTATATTTTCAGATTTTTTGGTTATACACAAAAAAAATACTTAAGTAAAAGCTTGTTTTAAATTTTTTATTTTTAGCAATAAGGTTGAACATTTTATGAATTTTAATTTTAAAATTCGATAAATGCTCTCGTATTTAATTGTCGCGCTTTATGACCCAACAAATAAAATTGTGTGGAAATATATAGAAAAAATAACTAAAAATATCGGATAAGTGGGTGTCACTCTGCTGTACAGTAGGTTAATATTGGGTCACTGTAATGGTATTAAGTGAGAATTAAATTATATAATATCAATGTGTATACGAAAAACGACACTGAGCAGATACGCTTTGTCAGACTAGGATATTTTATATTATATTTATATTGTTATTTTATTAATACGCGGTAGCCGATAAGTTTAATTAATATTATTTGCCTTTTATCATATTCCAATAATTGTACTTAATAATATACCTACTTGAGAATTTTCAAGTACCTACGAATAATATTTTCACTACGAAATAACTAAAATATTGTTATGCTTACCTAAAAATATGTAATTTTGTCCACATTATAACTTAATTAAACACCTATAAAAAATTATGTGGAATCTTTGTTTAAATTTTTAATCCTAAGTAGCTATACAATTTTAAAATTTTGAACTAGGTACTTAAAAATATGTACACTTTCAATTTGATAAATTTCAAAACGCTTAAAAAAATTAAACGTGAACATGTATTTTCAATATTTTTCAACTGCTGTTGTAACAATATATCAGGCTTGTATTTAATTTTCAAGCTTTTTGACCCAACAAATACAATTTTATTGATATTTATAGAAAAAAAAATTAAATGTCTGAAAACTGCTTTAAATTCCAAGTGTCTACCAAAGCGGTTATTGGTTTTTGAATTAAAACAAAATAAGAAAATCGCTACATGAGAAATAGAGGCAATTTCCAATATTGTAAATATTTCAAAACTTAAAACGCTCGTAAAAATGTAAGTAATTCAACAACGATTAACTGTAAATAGGCACATGAAAATTTCAATGAATGTATATATTCAAATTTTTTATACACCATCATATTTTTACTCGTATTGAATTGTGTATGAACAAATTCATAGTTAAATTTTTTAGTTTTTTTTTCTATGAATATAAATATAATTTTATTTGTTGGGCCAAAAAGTGTGAAATTTTAAGACAAGGCTCCTGATATATTGCTTAAATAGTAGTTGAAAAATAATAAAAATACATTGGCACAATTTACTTTAATAAGCATTTAAAGTTCAAATTTTTACAAAATTTAAAATTTAATAATTAATAGTTAAAATTTATTTAAAATTTTCCACTTTTATAGCTAAAAGTAGAAAATTTAAAACAAGGTTTCCATGTAAATAGTTTATAAATAAATTACTTTATTTACAATATCATCTGATATATTTAGTAATCTCTTTGGCTGACTGTTTTCGCTCAGAATTTTTATTTCTTATACAATGATAGGTACTATATCATTGAATTCAATTTAACACCATCGACAGATTCGCCGAGCAAGACCAGTGAGTGCTAGTATGTGGTGGTGTGTGTATGCCTTTACATTAGAATAAAATATTAACACAAATTTTCGGTATTAAGTTGCTATAATAATATAATATATAAATTATAACTTGTAAAAAAGACTCCTAGTAATAATTTTGAAAATTTTAGTGTATCTATTTCTTAATGTAAATATAAAATTTAAAATATAAAATAATTATTACAGGCTATTACACACTTTTTAATTTCGTATTGCACACAATTTTAGTCACTGCGGCGCCATATTAATATGATATTATATTATATCTGTGTCGTCGACGATTAACCATTTTCCCAAGTAGGAATGTGAGGTGATTTTGGACAACACCCAGTTTTTTAGTTATCTTATAATTTTAGAATACACGTTTGATAAAAGTTGAAAACTAATACTCCACGTTCATATCTATTTTAACCTCCGTAGAACAATTTTAAGCGAGTTATGAGAACTTTAAGATATACAAACAATTTACAACTTAAAATACTCATAGCATACTTTAAAATTAAAATATAACGAAAAGCCCACGATGAGGTCGTCTAGATAATAATCTTACCTTTAGATTTTATTAGAGGTCGATCCACTCTAATTTTTAAACTAATGGAGCTACATGTGTTTTTTCCTGAGCGTATAATTTGCTGTGTAAAACACTGTAACGTGGTCGGGGATGACCCGTTAAATATAAGATATTCAGGGAAGAAGTTAGTTCTTTTGAATATATTTTTACCGTAGCTCGGGATCACGAAAGGTATTAGGATCTTAATATTACAAATAAATAACGATTGATCTAAATTATTATTAATACAAACAAATTTATTATTACTTACGATTTACGAACAAAGTTACCAAAAATTTAGGATTGTACGGAGTTCTGGTGCACGTGATGGAATCGTGGAAACTGCCCTTTTCTTACATAGCGATATTGACCGAGCCTTACAATCATTAAATATATAAGTGGCACCTAACCGGAGGGGCTTAATATGTAATAGTCAGCGCATAATATGCATATTGTGCATATTATGATGCTTATAAAATTAACGTAATGATGAAACATAGTATTTATGTTACACCGCTAATTTTTTTATATTAAGACGGAGACAACACTAGCGAATATACCATGAAACACTTGGATTTATCAACGGTAATGCATTTTTAAAAAGTTCATACCGATTGAATTTAGGTTTTTTGTATTCTTGGAGTGAAAAGAACTCGCTCCCTGCGGCACAAGCTCTATTTTTAGGTGTGCTGTCATTTATTGTATTCCATTTTAAAATTTATGAATATTTTAAACTCTGAGTGGGGCGAAGAATGACGTATCGATTTTACAATTATGTGTTTTTTTTTTATTTTTATGTGTACACGATAAGAAGTCGAGATAATACTTCTATTTTCAACTTCAGTATCTTGTTCGATAGGGAAGTGAATATTGTTGGTGAACTGAGGAGATCAACATTCCCAGTAATTTTCAAAAGCACCGAGAAAAACAAAAAAAAAAAAAAAAATAAAGGAAAAACGTGAATTTTCACGCAATATTGATTTTTGGTGTAACTCTAAGGGCCGTTCTTACAATGTCCGTAAAGTGTCGGTTAACGCTAACCAACTGATAAAAGATTTTATTACCGGCACAATTCGGCCGGTTAAGTGTCGGTTAGGTAACCTAATCGGACATTGTAAGAACAGCCCTAAAACAACTTACCGTATATTCATAAAAATTTTCAGCGGTTGTTTATATTAGCATTTTCTAAACACGATAAAATTTTCGAAATATTTTGATTTATTATGAATTGTGAACGGACATTTTCAGTTTCCATTTTTTTTAGTTTTTTTTTCTATAAATATCAATAAAATTGTATTTGTTGGTTAAAAAATCTTGAAAATTTAATTCAAGGCTCCTACTACATTGTTCCAAGGTATTTGAAAAATATTTAAAATCCTAAGTCACTGTTTTTATTTATAAGCATTTAAAGTTCAAATATTGACAAAATACGAAAAAATCACGAAAATTAGCAAATTATTTTTGAGTTGAGAATTCATAAAAATTTTTCTTTTTCAATCTAAGATTTGAAAATGTAATACAAGATTATCCATATGCTTGTTTTACTTAATCAAAAAAAAAAAACGTATTGAAATTCATATTTTTACAACATTTGATATTCACTCGATTTCTTGTGTAACGATTTTCTTATTTTGTTGTAATTAAAAAAGGTATAACTGTAGATACTTGAAAATTTCACTGAATGTTTATATTAGCATTTTCTTTACACGATAAAATTTTGACTCTTTTTGAGCTGTTTACGGACATTGTCAGTTTTCAATTTTTTAGTTTTTTTTTCTATAAATATCAATAAAATTTTTTTTGTTGGGTTGAAAAGCGTGAAAATTTAATGCAAAGTTCCTGATATATTGTTACAATAGCAGTTGAAAAATATTTAAATACATATGCACAATTTTTTTGCATAAGCATTTAAAGTTTTTGACAAAATTAATCAAATTTAAAATTTAATAATTATTTTGTAGTTAAAAATTTATAAAATGTTATTAAAATTACTTTATTCACAATAATATCATCAAATATACTTAGTAACATCATAGTCAGACTGACCGTTTTCGCTTTGAATCGTTTTTCTTATACAAAGATATTATATCATTGAATTCAAATTTAACACCATCCATTACAGTGACCCACTTGTAACCTACTGTACAGAAAACATCCACTTACCCACCTTTTTAAATTCGATAAATGTTATCAAATATTGAACTTTAAATGCTTATAAAATAAATTGTGCTTGTTTTATGCATTTTAATATTTTTTAACTGCTATTGTAACAGCCTTGTGCCTCATATTTAACTGCCATGCTTTATGGCACAACAAATAAAATTTTATTGAAGTATATAGAAAAAAAAAACTTAAGAAATCGGGTAAGTGGGTGTCACTCTGCTGTACAATAGGTTGCTTTTGGGTCACAGTAATGGTATTTAATGTGAATAAAATTATATAATATCGATATGTATACGAAAAACGATACTGTTATAATCTAGCCGTGGCTTAACAGCTTAGATTATAATGTTGCAGGTAGTAAGACTGATGTTGTTTAGCATGTGTAGGTCGTAGGATTTATTAAATAAACTTAGTCAGATGTTGAAATTTAACTGTTGATTTTATTAACTGTCTCAGAAAAAATTGTCTAAGTCCAAAAATATATACTGTTTACACAACTGGCATGAAGGTGCTCGTAAGTAGACTGGATAGACACGTCTAATCTACAGGCCGTTTCGGGTCTGGTTTTTTAGGGCCTCCTGCTCTCCTATTTTCCCCCTTCCGGACCTCACAGGACGTGATTTAAAATATAATATACATATTCCCACGCCTGCCTATTCCAAGAACCATGTCCCATCATTATCTTTACTATATATGTTATACGCCATCCGTTAATATTTAGATACTATGATATATTATATACAATTTATATTATATTCATATGATTATAACATTATTCACATCTCTATATCGTTCGGAAATGCGTTCTATTGTTTAACTAATGCATTCCAATTAACTATCTGTGTACGCTCGGACATCTGGTCGTAAATCACCCCCTTCCTTATTGTTTGTTAACTACTCGTGTATGACTATTCCTTGGTTGCTTTCTTAACCTGTTCAGATGAGGTTATTCATCCCCATTAGAGTGTAATCTCAAAGTTGTCTTGTTTTCTCTTTGCATACCTACAGCGTATTTTAATAATATTTATGAACCAATTTAATTTACCTAGTGTTATGTTATTTAATATACCCTAAGGCGAAACGATCACAATAATATAGTATGTATATTATTGGGTTCGTTACAATAGAGTCGGTTTGTCAGCCTAGGATATTTTATATTATATTGATATTGTTATTTTATTAATACGTGGTAGCTGAAAAGTTTAATTAATATATTTGCATATTATCACATTCCAGTAATATTATACAATATTGTATATAATAATATACATACTTGAGAACTTTCAAGTGCCTACGAATAATATTTTTAAAACACAATAAAAATAACTAAAATCGTTATAGTTGGTTGTTTAATATGTAATTTCATCAAAATTTGAACTTAAAATAACTATAAAAAAAATTTTTTATATATTTTTTTTAAATTTTTTGTTAAACAATTAATACTTCTTACGTGGAATCTTGTTTTGAATTTTTAATTCTTTGCTATAAAATTTAAAATGTATATACATTTTTAACTACTAAATAATTTGTACACTTTCAATTTGATAAATTTCGTCAACATTTTAATATTAAATGCTTAAAAAAAATAAACATGCATATGTATTTTTAATATTTTTCAACTGCTAATGTAACAATATATCTGGAGCCTTGTATTTAATTTTCAAGTTTTTTGACCAAACGAATAATATATTATTGACATTTATAGAAAAAAAAAATGGAAAAAATTGAAAATGTCCCTAAACAGCTCCAAACATTTAAAATATTTTGAAAATGTTATCAAGTATAGTAAATGATAAAATAAATGCATGGTGAAAATTTGTAG